>CAEGAD010086444.1:0-67863 GCA_903067055.1 Poeciliopsis paucimaculata | reverse complement strand
TCTTCATCTTCGGTGTCGCTTGTAAACAACTCGGCTAACTCCGGACGTAGCTTCTACCACACACATTATCAACACAGGCCTAGAGCGCCGTCTTGCCGTTTAGTGTGAAAACAACGTGTGATATGATATAATAACATGTTAATAATTTCACACATAAGTCGCTCCGGAATATAAGTCGCACCCCCGGCCAAACGATGAAAAAAACTACGACTTATAGTCCGGAAAATACGGTAATTAAAAGCGGAAAGTTGTTCCACAGCCTTATAACTGCAGCAGTAAAGCTTGCTCTTCTTTACTGGCCAGTCTAAAATTATCACCATAATACAATACAGTCAAGTTCCATCATCATCTAATGCCATCTGGTAACGAGTTATCTGTCGAAGGAAGCCCAGGCGACTGCACTGAGGCGCTGACTTTGCGGCAATCCCTCATCCTGAGCACAGTGATGTAGAGCAGCACACTGCAGATGTGCATGTACTCTACTCACCAATGTGACTCAGGAAATCATTTTACAACCTAATGTCTGCAGATTAATCGATTCTGGCTTTAAACCATAAATCTCATCTATTCCTTTTTATGGTGAGTCTGTAACCTAAGAAAATGTAAAAAAAAACAAAAAAAAACTCAATTGTCTGAAAAGTCTCCAAATGCACTGCACATAGAGTTATATTTCACATCGAGACAAATGAGCACACAGACGTCTTGCAGAATGTTTCATCCTGCACCTTCATAAAGACACCAACCCACTTCTAAAACCCAAAAACTTTCAGAACAGATGTAGGATGGATTGGGCCCATAGATGCCCGGGATATGGCCGAGATTATGAAAGGGTGAGAGACCTTAGGGTGAGGAACACAAAGGAGGGGAAGAGGGACTGAGACAACCAGAGACAGGGGATGAGCCAGTAAGCCGGGGGGTTATGAGGCAAGATATGCCTCAAATTAAAACATTTTGAACAAAGGAGGGCTGTTGCCAAGCAACCCTGCCAGAACAAGGTTTCCGGGGCAACAGGGATGACCTGAAGCTTGACCTAAGAAATGGATTTGCCCTCAGTGCCCACAGGTACACTAGCACAGGCACACACCGTAACCCCGGTGTCTGACATTGTTGCTTTCCAGGTCCCCACCGACAAACGCAAACAGACAGAAGGTTCCTTGTGGAAAGACAGCGAAAATGGACAAAATTACATCGGAACAGAATGGCAGACTTTCAATCAGGAGAGGCCTTTAAAATGAGAAGTGATGGGGTGAGGAGGGTTAATGGCTCAACTTTGCCACAAGGAATAACGAGTGAGCCGCCACACATGGCCTGTTCAATATCCAGGAAGAGTTCAAGGAATAAATCAACAGAGCTTAAAACTGGATTTTAAAGTAAAGGTTGCCTCCCAGATTACCCAAAGAATGTTTATAAATGTATCCTGGACTCCTTAACTCTTAGAGATGATTTATACCACAATGTTATTGTGGAATTTATTTTGAGAGTGAAAAGTTTAATAAATTTAAGGATTATTTCACTGCACATGAACAGAACCTAAAAAGCAGAACAGTTTTGGCTAACCATAAAGTTGTCTTGGCTCTCTTTAAGACGCTGTCCTCAAACTCAACCCTGGATTACTGTTGTGCAAATCTGATCATGCAAGCATGGCATAAAAATCCTTTTATGCTTACTGTAGACTCGGCGCATACACTTTCAGCAGCCTGTGTGCTTCAAACAAAGACAAAAATAGCCACTTTGTCCTTCCTTCTCAAATTTAAAAGATTAATTAACATGTATTCTTTCAAGGACGGCTAGATATTTGACAGAGAGATTGAGTGTTTGAGTACCTCATATTTACAGAAAAATATTTTATAGTTTCAATCCGCACTCTTCAAAACCACCATTAGTTTAGATTGGATCAAAAAAATTGATTGAAGTTCTTTAGTTAGAGACTTTCAGTTTTTTTCCCTACAACATTAGAACATCATTTGAAACCTGCTCTGATACAAACTTGCTACAAATCATGAAAACTTGCAGATGCCTTTGAAGCTTGTTTCTTTGGGTTCAAGTCATCCCTCCTGTCAGACTGTTTCCACTCAAACTCACAAAAAAAATGTTCTCTCTTTTCGACATGTAATTGCTGCCGAGTTACATGAGACTGGATGCTCCTTTTTTCTTTTGTTTCAGGCAGACCTTCTTCTTGCTTTCTTCTTGTTTCACTCCCCCCGTTGTTGACTGCTCAGCAACAAGACATGAAAGAACCAAGAAGGGTTTCTTGACAGGAGCGTACGTTGGGTGGATGGGAAACCGTGCGTGTTTTGTGTGTCAACGTAGAAACTGCACAGTAAGACGTTGCAGAGCTGGGAGAAGCAAAAATGTTAATGCGGACAAAAGTTTCCAGAGTGTATGCTGAGCTCCGTGCTATGCACAATCTGCTTCGACTTCATTGAAAATGAGTGCAAGTACACGGAAACACTCCTCCCCAGACATGTTTTTGTTCTTCTCGAGGGACTACTTTGTGAAAGTGTGTCCTTTCTTTGTGTGTGGCCATAACGCCCCTGCTTCTCCGTCTACGACATCTGTGGGAATGTGTGTACGCCTTGCAGCAGCAAGCGGCAACCTAACGAACGCAACCTTTTAGATGGCCCCCGCGGTTTGTCACTACCAATCAAGATGATGGAGATCAATGGAACAGTAAGGCAACGGGAGCAACAATGAAGAAGATGAGGAGGGGCGAGAGAGGGCTCTTTGTTTCCAACAATGGCAGCAGAGACGCAGACAGTGAAACAATGGGAGCCGGACAGTGGCGGTTTTATCGGTTTTTATGGCGACTGGCGGGGCGCCTCGGCACATTGTTGGGGCGCCATTCATGGGCTAATTGACTAATTGGGGTCACTCCTTGTGGTCTTAACTGTCACAACCTCCTATGTCAGAGAACTGGGGCAGCCCAGTGAGCATCTGGTAACCATCGACGCCAACTATAAAGCCATTGCTTTCTAATTTATATCGTACAAGTGGCTGGAACAGGCAGATTCTACCACTTTTCTCTCCTGTACTTCATAATCTACTTACAATATATCGCCTCAATGTTTCTACATTCTGTCATGTCACAACAAACTTTAATGAATTTCTTTAGGACAAGCAATGCACTGTGTATTTACTTTGATATCCCTAAATAAAATCTAGTGCAATTTCTTCCATGTATCATTTTAATTAAATAATTAAAGTTCTTGTCTGTGTAATCTCAGCTTAAATGTTATTTGCAGGTTTCAGATGCTTATTAAAGAACTTTCATGAGGAAACAGCCTCAAGAAGACTAAGAAGCTCAGCAGACAGGATAAATTTATGACAAAATTTAAGGCAGGGTTAGGTTATGAAACAACATACCAAGCATAGAATGTCACACAAACTACTGTTCCAACCATTATCTGAAGAAACAGTAGACATCACTCTGAATACACCACCCTCACTATGCCCCTTGGTGGTGGCTGCATCATGCTGTGGGAACGCTTTTCTTAGGGACTGCCTTCATGGAAAGATGGAAGGTTCTAAATGAAAGTATGTTAGAGACTGGAAAAACCATAAGTTTGGTCAAAACAAAACTCTAAAGCTACAGCCTGAAATACAATGAAATGGTGGCAATTATTCTCGTGTTAGAATGGACCAGTCAAAGCTCAAATCTTAGTCTAATTTAGCAGCTAATTTGAAAATTATTTTGTCCAAACAGACAGAGCTGGATCTACTTTATAATGAAAAACAGCCTAAATTCTGATCTCAAATATTCAAAACTGGTAAAAACACAACCCAAGTCTTGCAGAAATTTGTGGCTTTACCACATTGTTACTTGGAGGGGTAACAATATGCTAGTTTCTATATTTTTATTAATAAAAAACATAAATAAATGATGTGTCCCTTGCATTCTACTTCATAATCATGTGCTCCTGTGTGTTGGTCTACCCCACATTGCGATAAAATGTGAAAACATTCAAGTGGTCTGGAATACTTTTGCAAAAGCACACAACAGCCTCCAACCGTGTTATTATTTAAGTTCTAGTAAATTAAATAGGGATTAAATTAAATAATCATTTAGCTGGAGATCTACTGAAAGCTTAAAGATTGACCCCTGACCCACAATGATTTTAAAAATGCAAGTAGCAATGCTAAAAGCACTCCCACACATGCCACACAGAATAATACAAGACTGTAATATCACAGTAAATATAGTAAATTGATGACTGAACACTTATCAGCCAAGGAATTATTTATGTAACTTATAATCTTGTGTGCTCTCAGAAAAAACCCCACAAAGCATTATTCCTGAAAAAACTTTATGCAGGTAACATCCATTTGATGCTACTTACCGTAATATATTCATACAGTTCATTCAAACTAAATTCATCACTGCATGCTAAAAAAATGTAAATTGTATTCTCAGCAGTGTAGAGAATCCACTGAAACATCACTCTGAGCATTACAGAACACCGCAAGTGATTTCCTACCATGAAACGCTTAACATCTCAGTAAGATCAGATGACCCATTACTCTGATGCTAAGGAGGACTGAGAGCTGAAATATATTAGGTCCTGAAGAATACAGATGTCTGCAAACCCGCAGCTGAATAATTAAAGCTATGAGAAATCTCTTACTGTAAGTATTCCGGGATGCTTGTTTTTTCTGTAGCTGTGAACTGGAGAACTGATAATGAACTGAACTGATAATCTGCTACCCTTGTACAAAAAAAGCTAAATACAATGTGGATATATCATCCAGCCCCTAATGTGTGCCATAAATTTGTTTTGCAAAGGCAAAAAGTTGAGTGAAACCCAAACAACCGCCACTGTATCTTCATTCATGCGAGCCCAGATGGTGTGATGGATGTACATTAGACAGATGTGTCCGCATGCTGTACCCTTCAATGACATTTTAAAACCCCCTGGAAAAACAAGCTGAGATTATGAACAAAAATATGAAAAACAGCCCAGTTTTGCAGGTTTACCTCTGCAGAGTCACAAGAACTGTAGATCAGATGGGAAACTGTAATTTTCTCTTCAGCTCTCTTCTATGACTTCTTTTAAACCTGCCATGAAAGGGTTTTTTGGTTGCTTTTGACATTGAGAAAGATGGCAAAAATTTTGCATCTTACATAACTTTAAATGCATGGCAATCTGTCAGATCAGTTTCCTTACTCTTTCTTACTCTAGCATAAAATCTTGATGTCTTTGAACATTTTTTGAGGTATAAAACATTCTAATTTTCTTGATAGAATTGTCCAAGAAACTCCTTTATCCATCCATCCATTATAGATGGACTTTCAAAGTAATTCAGATACCAGAATTACTTCTACTAGCTCATTTCAATGAATAATTGGAGCAGCAGCTTTAAGCTGAGCTTCACCTGGATGACGCAGCTTCTCGTCCTGACTCTGGTCACCCAACAGGAGAAGTTCAATTCAGTCGCCAGTTTCAGAAATTTTTGGTCATTATCCATCTCAAGATCAAAGGTCAGATTCTGACCATAAACAGAACAGTAAATCAAGAGCTTCACTGTTTGGATCCACTCTTTCTTCACCACAACAGACTGAACCTGTGACTGCTTTATGGTTGACGAGGATCCAATGCAATGTTCATTCATTATCTTAAGTCCACCAGGCTCGTTTGGTGGGGTAACATTAAAGGAGACCACACAAGGATTTTCAGATTAAATGAAAACTTAATTTATTAAATTAAATAAAGAAACAACCTGAAAAGAAATACCTGAAGTGAGAAACCAAAATAGATTAGTGCAAAACCTATAACCAACCAAAAATAAGCAAATGCAAAACAAACCTAACAAAACCCAATTATAAAATACAAACCAAACCAAATGGTGTTCTGAGGAGGGAGAGGGAAAAGCCTCCCTTTGCTGCATGCATAAGAGCTTTTAAAGTAACAGAGCACCTAATCAGGGCAAAACATAACACCTGCAGAAAGCCTGCCTCCAGACCCTGCAAGGGAAAAGGGCAGAGACCCACTGCAGCCGTAACAATTAATACCAATCTCTTGAGAGCACAAAGATGTTTGAATTCATCTACTTCAGGCAAAAATTAATCTGAAAATTTTTCTTGAACATAGGGTGTTTTTACACCTGATAGTATGATAGATTCGGGAGCCAAAATTGCAATATTCCTTTCATTGTCAGCTGGTTTGGTTTGCTTTCACACTGCACTGTGCTAAATGAACCAAACCCTTTGAGCAGCCTATTCCCCTCCCTGCCTGTGGTGGCGCTAGACTAAGAACCGCTGAAGAAAATGACACAAAAACCTTTGATGAAAACATTCTTTGCAAAATGTAAACAAATATGAAGTGGCATCAGATATCACTGGTTACAGTTCTCTTTTGTCTTTGGGAAAAAAACAACAAGCAATTTCTCCTGTTGTATTTTCCCATAGTGCACTGCGCTGCCTTAGCATTCAGGTATGCATTCAAATCACACCAGAGTTCACTTCAACTGACCTGAAACCTAGGATTTTAGTAGGATCAGAGTTTGGTTACGTATTCACACCTCCCCAAAGAAGCTGGACTTTCTATGCTGTTCTAGGCAAACAAACTGGAGTTCAATTAAAACAGACTAAACAAGGCTGGTGTGAATGCACTTTAGAGGATTGCACTCTCATCCCAGTCAGACAACATTCAGCTGTAAACCACTCCGGTGCTTGCTCTAGATCAGGGGTCTTCAAATTCAGGCCTCAAAGTTCAGTGACATGTGTCTTTTAGATCTGGCCCAAAACACTTGTATGAAATGGTTGAATCACATCCTCACTATGCAGTGTATTTCTCCCAATGATCTCATTATTTGACTCTTAAGCAGAGACACATCTAAAAGTTGCAGGACATCTGGATTTGGAAACTCCTGTTATAGAGGCCAACAGGTCCACGTCACTAAAGGTTCACTAAAGGTCCTCTTTGTCACTATGAATTGGCATCCTGTCCATGAACACCACAAACAGGTTTGGATTCTGCCATGACTGCCCCAAACTACTCTGGGAACAAGCTTGACAAGCTGAGAATGTGGATATAGTTGTTGCTTTAGGGTGCACAAAAATTGATTATCCTTTAAAAGTAACCCTGTTACAAAATATTCCTGAACACCCCCTACAAAACACCTGGAGGGACACTTTTATGAGCCTTTTTCAGATGCACAAAGAGATTGCGAACTGGACAATCACTCCATGATCATAATCTACTTCAGTTCATCCTCTTCTTGAAATCACAATTTGACAATCATTCAAAGCTTCTTTTCAAATAAGATAGTCCGCTAATTTCACAACAATTAACACATATTCTCTCTATAAGGTCTTTATTGAACATTTCTACATCAATGTGATGTCTCAAGTGGAGCATAAAGTTTTATTCCTGCTGCTAAGTCTTAATTTTTATGGCTATGCTTGTGTGTGCTTTTACTGCTATGTTTTAGTGCCTGTTGTTATATACTTTTGCTGCTTCGAGGAAACACTATATCATGATGCTGGACATGGTAAAAGAAAGAAAAAAATGTTTGACTGACATTTTAAAACAAAAAGCCCCAGCCAGCTCCCACAGTGTGTTTTCGCTTGAATTTAAGGAGGAGGTACTCGCCGAAACATCTGATGCTGTCATTTTTCTTGTGAGAAACTGTGTCAAATTTGGCAATCCAACAAACAGGCTGTCAAAGCTGAATGTGTACAGCAGCTTCTGTTTGATATTTTACACACTGCATATTTTTTATTGGACAGCTGTGAGTCAGTTAGTCTGCCATTCAGTAATCAGTCCCCAGTCCTTTCTGCCTATGAGCTATAGCATCACTGGGCAAGGTTTCTGAATCTCAGTCCTTGAGCTGCTATCATGCATCCCTTCCTCGGCACACCTGAGCCAAATGATTGGCTTGTTACCAGGTCTCTGCAGAGCTGAATGATGCACTGATGAAGGAATTCAGCCATATGATTCAAGAGTGTTAGTGAAGGGATGCATTCAAAAGTTGCTGGACAGTATCTTGAGGACAAGACTTAGGCTGAAATGTCCAGCAGGCGTCCGCTTCGAGTGCACATAGGCCTCCGTGGCGTGAAGGATGCAATAGTCTGTGGGGGCCTTAAGATGGCAAATGTTTTAAAATTCTCAATTTATACCTGGTAATCCATTTCTGTGTGTATTTGGCCAAATACTTTGGATCACTTTGAACCCAGTGATGATCTATTTTTCATTTTCATGATGTCATGCACTTTAACAGGATTCTCAGGACCTGACAGTTGCAGGAGCTAAAAACACTGACAGAGACTTAGATGGACATCCGTAAAAGATGGAAACTGTGAAAATGAACAAAGTTCATGATCAATTTGAAGTGAGCACAAGTTTTTATTTCTTTTGTGAGTTAAGGTTGTTTTTGTTGACTAAAATATGTTTACATTTATACTTTTTTCATGCAGTAAAAGTATTGTGTGATTTTGTACGTGTTTATTTATTGTTAACCTTGTGCACCTCAGCTGCTTTAAATTTTTCATTTAATCCTCTAACCTTACATACAAGCAACCTCAAGCAAGCAGCTAAGGTTGCTGTCTTCCTTGTTTTAATGGAATGTCTTTTATCTTTCCATTTTCAAAGAGTAGTTTAAAGAAATGTGCATCTGTGTCACATCATATTTATACTTCAGTTTAACAAGAAGTCATGGATTGCAAATTAGAAGTTATAACTGATGCTTTTATGAGCTTTAAAACTAAATTTAAAAGGAGCAGTTTCAAGAATTTAATGCAATATATTGTTTCTGTCTGAAAATGTATAGTAAAAAGAAAGCTTGTTTTTTCTCAGTGTAGCAGAGTGAGAATATGCTACTGCTCAACAGGACTGGATTATTTTAAGGCTTTTCACATATCTTTATCAGGGGTGCCAATATGTTGGTGTAGATATTTATAAAAACTGGAACAGCAGGTGTAACTATTCAACAAAAACACACAAACTACTGCCATGGAAACAATCTTGGTTCACTTTGTTTTTACAACTTGTAAAACTCTTTCAGTAGAAAATGGATAATTTGCAATAAAGGTGTTCTAAAAATAATAAGGACAGCTCAAATAAGAAAGACTTAAAAGTTAAATACAAGAAAGAAACAAGTGAATTCCAAATTGATTAAAAAAAAAAAAAGTTTACAAATAGAAAACACAAACAAGGAATTGATAGTAGTGAATGGATCACAAGTAAAAGTTGATAACTAGCCATTATAGACAGCTGTGGGACGTTTTATTGATTTCCTTGAAAGCCAAAGTAAATTCTGTTGGCCTCTGGGAAAAATCTCTGCAGCTGATTTTCTAAAATCCAAACAATCTGCTTGTCTAGACAGGCCTTGCTCAGGCTTCAAAGATATAAGTAGATCTGGAGGCTGAGCTCAAGCAGACGCAGCAGTACATAACAGTGATATAGTTCTCACCCTCCATTCATAAAGTCGGTGATGAAGCTGAATCATATTTAACATCATGAACCATATTTGCCTGGAGTGGAGCACCACAAGCTGGGATCTGAGAGGAAAGAACTGAAGTAATTTTTCTTTTTCCTGTCGTCTCTCTCTGTATCTCTCTATCTGCTCCTCTGCTGCGATCTCACCACCTCTCTCACCCTCCATCGCTCCCCAACTCCATCTCCCTCCATCTACGCTTCTCTCTTCCCCTCTGCAGTCAGTGAATTCCCCCGGGTTCGGCAGCGGGAGACTATTACACTCACAGACGGATTCGCTCTCCTCCAATTTCTCTCTGTCCTCTTCCTCCCAGCTCTCGCTCTCTTTCATCATCCCTCTCTTCCTTTTGCCCCCCCTCTCCACCCAGTCTCCTTATTCATTCTTCCCATCAGCATGAATGTAAGCATTTGTGCGTGCACAGGTCTTCCAATCCTCCCTCCTCTTCCTCCTTCGTCTTTCTCCTTCTCCCTTTCCTCAGTCAATATAATTGGCATCGCAGGAGTGCTCCCTGCAGAGTATGCTAAAACAGCAAGCACAAAAACAGAGGGAGAACAGAGAAAGGAAGCAGGAAGGGAGAGAAATGTGGACAAAGGCAAAAAAGACCAGGAGAAGGCGAGAGGGGAGGACAGAAAAGCACAGAAGCTGACAGAGGGAGGGAGGCGATAAGAGGAAACAAGAGAAAGGAGCATGAAAGTGATGAGAGAGGAGGAGAAATAAAAATAGAACATGGAAAGAGAAAATAAAACAGAGGAGAGGGAAAAATTTAAGAATAAACTGAATATGATGGAAAGAGGAGACACTGGAGAAGATTTAAAGCAAGGAAGTAAACCAGAGTAAAGTTCAGAAAGAAAAGAAAGCCGTGATCAAAAATCTAATTTGGGAATATTAAAAAAAAATAAAAGAGAGAGAGAGAGAGAAAACCAAATGAGGGTTGGATATAAACAATATAAGAGAGAGCAGAAGAATCCAGGACACAAGAAACAGATTCTGGGCAGATAAGAAGAAGGGAGGTGCAGGGAGAGGAAAATGAAGCTGAAAGAAATGGGAGGGAAAGGCTTAACCGCAGCAATCAGTGAAACCAGAGAAACCAGAGAGCATCTATGCAATTATATTCTGAAACCATCCGGCCCCTCAAGGCAAATCCAGCCATGAGCCTCCTCCTGACTGGAAGCACAAGTGCCAAACCACATTACACTCCGAGACAACTATCATGAAGCGCCGCTGACCTCCATCGATGCGCCTCTCGCTCCGTCTCTGCCTTCATCGGCTCTTGGCAGGTTTCATAAAGAATATTTAATCATTTCTGGAAGTTAAAAGCAGCATTAAAAGCAGAAAAAACAGCCAGCATTGTATGAGGGTAATCTGCAGATCCTGCAAAGACCTTTTTCATTTTTGAACAATTATCTGAAAGCATTTTCATCAAGGCTTCAACTTCCAGAAAGGAGCATCAGAAAGTTTTGTGTGAGTTTAAAAGGTGAGCAAGCCACAGTAATCAGAAGCACATCTCCATAACAAACACATAGCTGGTATTAATGCAGGTCAGATGAGTGAAAAGATTACTGTACAGTACCTACATTAGCAATGATTACAACATTACACGACTTGTGGCTAATGAGTCTCTCGCTAATGAGCTAATGTATCTCCTGCTGACAAGTCGGGGTTGCCAAACTGAAAAGTTACCTTCTACAAGCCTAAAATTACCCACAAAAGGCCTGAATACAACAACCTGCCTTATCAAAGTGCAGAAAGCAGAGACCTGTTGGGATCAGCTACAGCAGTTTGCTAGACATCACGCTGATGCTATTCATTGATCTTAAACACAAATGGTTTGATGGGTTCCTATTATGTCACCTGCAAATCCAATTAAATTTGTGTAGCTCACCTCAAAGCAGAAAAAGCGGAGAATGAGTGAAACTTCATATTTAATTTATGTATTCTGGTACGACAGGAGTAATAATGCAAGCGTCTCCAACAAAAGTTTAACAAGCAATGTGACACTTTCTCTTGTGATTGTGTTGAAGGGAAAAACTGAGAATTATCACCTAAATCTTCAGCTTCACTCAGCTTAAGAGGGGTTTTAGTCTGAGCTGCTGTTCGTGTTTAGCTTCCAGCCAGCAACTTTGCTGCTTTTAGTGGTAGCAAGCTGCTGTTTTTCACAGAAAATTTGACTTCAGAACAATAAATATTCAGCACCAAAAGGCAGAGAGATACATAGTAAACTTCAGCAGCTAAAGAGCTGAGCATGTCCCGCAGGAGTCAGCCGAGTCCAAGGAGAAAGTAAAAAAATGGAGGAAATGTTGGAAACGCACCAGATGGCCAAACGTGATGCTGATCTTTAGCTGCTGTACCTGTAAATTTTAGCAATGCAGAGTCAAATAAAGTTTTAAAATATCAGATTTTTGTAATTTTTTTCACTGCCCTGATCTCCATAGAAGGTGCACCTTGCCTAGTGCCTCTGTGTTTACCTGTTTTTCTTTCTTTGACACAGCAGCTTGCTGCCATTAACGTTAATATTTTCTGTCTATGGTAATCTTTCTATAGAAATGCGCTAGTCTCAGTAATTCCTTGTTAAAATGTTTCTCTTTAACAGTTTGGGAGACAAATTGCTAAATTTGCTAATTGCTAAAAGTAATGGCTGTTATTACCATTACTTTTGTTCAATTTCTTTAGTTTTCTGTCAATAGAAAGTAACTGACATCGTTGTTTCTTTGCTGTACAGAGTAAATATCGCAAGGAGTCATTGATTAAGATATATTTGCCATAAACTACATGTTCTCTGTTTTTCTTTTTAATAGAAAGTACTCCTGGTTCACTGCTTCCTTGTTTAGTTCTGACTAACTCTATTTATTGGACAGAGTTAGTACCTGAGCTGTTGTTGCCATTAACCTTTAGTGCTGTCTTTGGGTTTTTTCAATAGAAAGTATTCCTAGCTCAATGTGTGTGTTTAACTGGGTTCCTTTCCAGGATTAACCAAATTATTAAACCACTGTTGCTTCTAATTTCTGTTATTCCCTAAATAAAGTACTCCTAGTTTGGTCCTTCTGTGTTCAGTTGTATTTCTGGATGAAGTCATTCACAAAAGTGTAAATGCTCTATACATGATTCTTTGCATTGAAAGTAGACCAGGACCAGTGTCTGTATGCTTAGCTGTGTCTCAGAATGAAGAACTAAACCAAAGTCAATGAAATCAGCTGGGTGTAATATAAATACACTGAACAGGTGGCTGCTAACGGCGAAATGCGCCGCAAACACGTGAATGATGCAAACTCCAAATCACAAACACCACAGAAAAAGGCTGCAAACACTGAAAATAGGAGCAGAAGCATACAATCAACAAAATACAAACAAAAACTGCTGCAACCAAAGAAACAAAAGGCGAAATGCTTAAAATAGCATAAAAAACACCAAATATAAAATGCTGCAAACTCACTCCACAAAATGGAAGTCCTCCAGACCACCAGGGGGAGTCAACCACCAAATCATATGGGATCAGATCATCAGGAAAGATGGGATGTCATGATTTAACAGAATGTCCAGAATAAAGTAATTTGTCTTTTTCAAATACACAGTCTTTTACATTATTATAAAACAGCAGCATATTAACTACTCCAGATTCCAGTGGTGCCCTGGAGAGCTTCTATTCTATGTAGAAAGTTTGCAGCATTTTTTACTTTCTGTTGCTTTGCTACTTACACAAATTTTCTCTTTGGCTTCAGTTTCACGGGTGCAATAATTTGTCTGTGATTACAACATTTTTCTGTAGCGATTGTTTTTTTTATATTGCAGGTTTTTTTCAACTGTTTTCTGTGGATTTCATTTTATGCATGTTTCTGTTTGTCTATTGTTTGCGCGTGTGTGTGTAGGTGTGTGTGTGTGTGGGTGCACCTTCGTGTGTCTGTTGATCAAAACACATGAACACATGAAGCATGTTGTTCTGCTACTAGAAACCAACAGAAAATCTGTTCTTTACCCTCAAGTCTTCTCATATTTTTTTTAATAAATGCCCATATGACTTTCTACTAACATAAATAATTTTCACTAATTTACTGTCCTTATCTTATCTGCAATTTTATCATGGTAAATTGCTTGCTTCAAACATTTTGTGCCATTAGTTCTTTTTTTTTTTCACAGAGGTTATGCAGATAAACAGACACATGAGTAATACATGTTAATTACGAGGCAGATGATACGTTTGTTCACATTCTGGAGGAATTCCATTAAACTCTGACTTGGACGATGAGTAAAATGCTGCAAAGAAAACCCCCACAATCTTCCTCAGTAATGCTGCGATTTGTTTATGGTAATTACTTTATTGTCAAAACGTGGCAACGGCTTTGCAGATCTTACAATGCGACAAGCAGAACACCATAAAACTGCCAAAAGCAACTCATTTGCAATTCAGTCCAGCGAATAACAATTGTGAAATTATAAATAGACGGCGTAAGAAAAGGGACAACATGAAATTGTGTGTTGAGGAACACGAAGTCCAATGTTGTTTACTAAAGCAGAAATGATGAATAAAACATTACGCTGCCTTTTGTGCTGCTAACTACGGCCCGCTCTGAAATAACATGAGTGGAGACATACAGGATAAAGAAACATATAACACAGTTGTGGAAAAATATGACCTTTCATACAATCAGCATTTCACACATTTTCACACCTTTTACAGCATTAAATTAAGATTTATTTTAAGGCCTTTTCAATTTAATAAATCCAAGGCGCTCTCGCTGCCTGAACAAGTCTTATTTTCCTCCTGTCTCCTTTGACTGTGCTTCCTTCCTGCCTAATGTATCTATACCTCTCCCTACCTCTATCTAATCTTGTTTTCTGATGCCTTGGGTTGCAAAAAAATAGAAGTAGAACTGACTCTATTTTGTTGAAAGCCAAAGCTGGGATGGAAGTTTCAAATCCAAACCAATTGCATTTATAGCTGGGTTCTGCTCCAAATGGTAATTTGTCCCCTCGCCATTGGATTTGGCAAAGATGCTTCAGTGATGGATACTCTGAGTAGAACACAGCTGGCTGGAGGAGAGGATGCTGACATATGGGCATTATCATTCCTATTTTTCAGATGTATTTTTCTTCTAATTTCCAAATTAATAACAATGGTTTTTGCTATTGCTTTCAACTATTAAATTGCACCGTTCTTTTTACAGGTCTGTCTTCTAACTCTCTGCTCCACATTTATATTTTTCAGGAATTACTGATTCATTCTGTCATGCAAATTGTTAACACTTTATTCAAAGGCTGAATCATAATTACCTTGAGATCCTTTTCGATTTGCACATTTATTTAGCACCACTATGAAACTCATAAATTAAATTCTCAGTAAGAACTGCAATTAGATTTTGTTACAAACCTTCTGTTCTTCTTTAAAATTCACTCAACATATAGGATTTCTGAGGAAAGATGTGCAGCTGTAAGATAAATATGTATTATGTTGCATTTCATTACACAATTTCTGTTGAACAAATTATTAGGGGTGCAACTAACAATTATTTTAGTTGTTGATTAATTTTTTGTTATTGTGACCATTAATCAATTAATCGGATAAAAAAATGACACTTTTTGCACTTTTTCTTTAATCATGTTTAAGTACATTAGAAATACATTGAAAGATGCAATTAAACATATATTTTTTTCAAAATAAGAAAATAAACATTTTATTGCGAAAAAAGCATTTTTTTTAGTGCACACTTGATAATTCATAGTAAAGGATGCATCTACAGCTACAAATACTTCTAACATCAACATGTAAAAAGCTCAACCCTTTCTGCTTGCATAATCTCTTATCGCTCAATAAGAGCTTTTTGAATCTAAGAGTTCTGTGTAGAACATATTTACAGGCAAAGGAATAGATATATTCTTTTTAGTCCAATTTTGGATTAATTACTTCTCTGAATATGTTGTAGTATCAACAAACGGTAATTTCTTGGAGTCTCTATACTCCAGTTAACAATTAATTAGTTATTAAACTAGCTGACGATTATTTCAATAATCAATTCATTGTGATTAATGCAATTATATGTTAATTTCAGCCCTACAAAACTTAAATTATAGTAAATTATCAACATACTGTTGGTCATCCTCACACCTACAGCAGAGCTGACCTGTTGAGGTATGGGCATAAGAGGAATCAATCTACCAGGTCAAGGTCAAGGACTTGACCTCTTATTTTCTATGTAGACCAGAAATACCAAAGTAAGAGCTAAAGAGTAATATCTGTCTCAAAACAGTAAAACTACAAATCCCAAAATGCAATGCAATGATCAGCTTACACACAATTTATCCTATTCCTCTTGTACCCATCAGGTTGACCTGCTGCTGAAAACTTAAGCAAAAACTGAAGTGATATTCTGGAAAGAGACAAACTAAAGGTGAAGGCTAGAATAAATGAAAGAGTTTCTCATTTGGGCTAAAAACTGAGTACTTCATACTGACTTCCACTGCTCCATTTTGTCTGATTCTGATGAGAAATGAGTCCAATAAACTCCAAAAGCTGCAACACACTGAAGCAGAAGTTTTAGTATTTCATTGGAGACACAGATGAATTTCCACTGATCAGATTTTAATACCAAACCTAATAAAGTTACAAGCCCAGTAGAGATGTCAGCTATGTGCCTTTGGCTTAGTGCTTCTAAATGTGCCTCAGTTTGTATTGGCTGATATTTTCTTTTTAAGCTTTCCTCTGCTTTGATTCCGAGCTGGGATATCGGTAGCTGTATTTTTTGATTTCCAGTGAGGCCTTTAGTTTTTCGCCTATTTTGACAGCGTATGATAAAACACTTTAATATTAAAGCATGAGGAGAACACTGATGCAGAGAGAAAGGCATCAGAATTGTTTAAGTATTTTTGCTTTACTGAACCTGTAGAAGTCTAATTTATAACTTGGTCTTACTCGCTTTCTGACAACCCTGAGCAAGATTTTAAAGCTAATGCAGGTTTCATTGCCACTAGGAGAGGCTGAAAAATATGAAAATGTTTCCAAAAAAAACGAAGATGTTTCCAAAGCCAATCTCAGACTTTAAACTGAGATTAAAGTCAGAAATTTGTGGAAAAAGTCAAAATTGACCTCAAACCTCATCCATATATATTCTGTATACATTCAGGTATAATTCACATCAAACTGGGCTGATTTCATCTGATTTTTTGACAAAATCTGTATGAAGTAATTAACATGCAGTTTGTTAGTCTATAAAAGTGTCATGAGATGACACTTTCTATGAATTGGTATTTTCTAAACAAACTGCATCCAGTTTGTGGCAAGTGAAATATCTCAAATATGCCACACAATCCAACACTGGATAAAAATTATTTCTATTCTTTGCGTAACAAGCAACTTTTCTCAGTAGACCATCATCCTCCTCTGACCTTTCCTATTGAATTCTTTCACACAATCTGCTGCATTGTCGAGTCTCCTGTGAATAAGTTTCTGCACCAGCTCTGTCACTGGGTTTGAAAACTCAGAAATGCATGCAGCCGAGGCAGCGCTCGGGGAGAAATCATCTGACAAATGGCAGGTGTTGCATCACTGTTCTTATTTCTAGTTTTAATGGATTTACTCCTCTGACAGTGACAGCGACTTCGCTTTGAAACATAGTGTATAAAGTGTATAAAGAGTTACCCTATCACACTGTCTATGGCATCTGGCACTATGAATTATTAATACTTATCTTAGAAGAATCTAAATGGAGCTTTCAAGGTCCCACTTTAGTTCCTGCTGTTAAGCAAAAGCCATAATAAGCACAAAAAGATTTTGAAACTCTTTTCAACTGTATTTTTATGTAGCTGCGTGCGTGCAGCTTTGTTTTTCTGATATTAAAGTGGTTATTTGCGCTTCATTTATGCATTTTCTGTACAATTAGAGGCCCCAAAGAATATTTAATTGGATATTTGTTTTGGTTTCATGTGCTTACATAGATGTCTGAAAGCTGCTCACAGATAACATGTTCCTTCATCAGGTCTTTCTTTATGGAAATTGAAGATGTCACTTGATTCAGGTGAAGCTTTCAATTTTCCCTTCAAAGTGAGCAACATCAGTTGATTGGAAGGAGTTAAGTGATTCACTCCTGACAGAGGATTTGATAGGTACAGTTTAGAGAGGATGAACCAATTTGGAAGAGTGACAATTAAGCAAGAGAGGACTCCCTTCTGTTGTCAGTCATTCACTCTCGCAGTATGTCCTGTGTACGCAGCACTGCTTTGCCCAGATATGCAATGACAGTTGTCTATTGTCTAAGAGGGATGTGTCATTCTGTTTATGACTGGGCTGACTGGGGCTAATCTCTGCAGGCGCCAGTAAAAAAAAACAGAAAGTGATTGGATTCTTCTGAAGACAGAAATTGCATCACATTTTAACACTTAGCCACTCCTGCACATTAAAGTCAAACACTATAAGGGAGCAGATGTTGGATGATGGATTCTGGCTGAGGCCACATTTCCGGACAAATTGTCACAATAAAGCGTAGTGATCCCAATTACAGTGTTGTCTCACCCAGAGGGTTTTACCTGACATTGGAGACTTTAGCTGAAGGCAAACTTTAATCTTATCATATAACCTATTTTGCCAAGATTTTTTTCATATTAAACCGTTACCTTTGTTTTGATCCGTGAGGATTTCCAAAATTATATGCAATTGGAATCTGCCATAATAGAAAGTTCTTCAAGCCTCTCATAGTAGGCAGTATTGTGGTGGAAATATTAAAGACTTGATTCAGGAAGTCAAACTTTGGACAGAAAATTATCTTCCAAATGAGTAACGACCCTAGTTTGAAACATGTTGGTACAGAGCTCATGCAGTCGTGGATGAAAATATTTTCCTTTCTTTTGCTTTCATTCAATTTTTATCACTTACATTTAGAAAGAAAAAGTAGTAGCTCAACTTTGAGAACTGGGAACCAACTCATCCGATAGAATAGATAATCCATGTGTTATATTTGATCAAAAATGATATATCTGGCAACAATTGCCACAATTTGACCAGAAAAGCAAATAAAGGCTTTATGTAACATCCATTATTGATTACTTTAATGCAGTTCTGTCTGGTCTTCTGGAGGATAGCACAGCTCCACCACAGCTACTACTAAATGCAGCTGCAAGAATGCTGACCAGGACGAAAAAGCAAACATCACACAGATGTTAAAGTAGATGTGTTTGCTACTGGTGCGTTTTAGATTTGATTTTAAGGTGTTTTTATTGGTATTGATGGAAGTTTTGATGGCTTCACTCCAGCATATCAGATTTAATTTTACTAAAAAAGCCCTCCAGACACACCAGGTTCTCTGATAAAGGCTGTCTGACAGCATTTAAAGTTAAAACCAAAACTCACGATAAGCCTTATTAATTTATTAGAGCCCTCATCTTTGAGCAACCTTCCTGAACACCAGAGGACAGCTAATCTTTAATTCTGGCTTTTACCTGAACTTCAGTACTCGTCTCTTATTTTATTCTATTTTACTTATCTGTTCATGAAATTCCAAACAAGTTTACACCTGGCTAGTTTTATTGTATGCTTTTTTAAGTGTTAAATAATAAAATCTAATAATGTTTGATTATTATTTATTTGTCCTGAGGCCAACTATAATAAATCTCATTTTACTTGCGTAGTTTATCAATTTTGAATTGAATGTTTATTTATTGTGTTTAAGTATACTTTGTGTTTAATTTAATTGTATTAAAAGGGCTTGATGAATTCTAATTGATTGATTGATCACTTTATCATACGGAGTTTCCCACTTTGCTTAAAGGCAAAGTGATATTTGTGAATGCAAATTTTGGCTATAGCAAAGTTTATTTTGGTTTATTGTCAGACAGTAAGATGAAATTGTTCTGTGTGTATTTAAATATTTGAACATTTTGGCGAAAACAATGTTAGGGTTGTAAAAATAAACGATTGTAACTTAAATTTAGATTAATCTCTAAAATAAAAATGACAAAATACAAGGTACTCTATTTTGTCATTGTTATTATCCAGCTTGTAAATCAGTGAATATTATTATTTTTGCCATTTTGTTCCTCTGGCCTCTCTCAGTCACATTTGACAGAACGGAGCTGAATGCAGCTGCAACATGAGGTCTTAAAAACCTGAAGCGGCAGAAACACTTTACTGTAAATCCTCACCCAATTAACTGTAACCTCTGGAAAACCTGCTATTAAAGAGTCACTTCAATACAGGGTTTAAGCTTCTGTTAGCCTGCTGCTGCTTCTAACCTCTCTCTCCCTCAGTAGAAGAAGGTTCAATAAAGACTTCGCTGCTGAATATGCAGAGTTAGACGATAGCTATTAAAGACCAAAACTATTCAAACCGCTGGCAGATTCACGTTTAAAGCAATCTTTAGCCAACATTTACATTGAAAGTAACCCGTCAGAGTTCTGTCTTGTATCTGATGTAGACTCTGAGGTAATCTTGCTGTTTATGAACTGAGATCTTCCAACCTCAGAGACTAGACTTTTTTTAAATATTTGTTTATATTCTATTTTATTTTTCACATACAAGAGGGTTTTTTGTATTATTTATTACTACGGCATAAATAGTATAGCTTCCAACTTATTACAATATATAATCAAAATTTATGTTCCTTTAATAATTTTGTTTTATTTCAGAAAAATTGCCTGTGTCCTTTCCTGTCAATGACAAACTTATTGGTGAAGTTAAAAACATTTACCATAAGCATTATTATTTTTGATCTTAACTGTCTGTTGTCAAATTTCTGAAACCGTTCTGCAGATGCTCCTGTGGGGATAAAACACCTCTCAATGTCTTAAAAAAGCAGATGGCAATGAATCTCTAAAAGCTTACAGATCCTCAACAAGTTCCCAAAACGTGGTGTAATAAATATTTTTTTGATAAAGTGAAATCCTGTAAAAGCTACACATCAGACAGAAATAAAAAGTCAACAAATCAATCCACCTGTTGACCTCTAAAAAGTTTCAAGATATTTTCTGTTATTAATAAGGCGCAGTGTGCCAGACTGAGTGTAGCTGCGATAGGTTTTATGCTGCTATCAGACATCAAACAAAAAGTACTGTTGAGCAGATGAAGCCAAACTTTTAAATCCTAAAACGTACCTTGAATACGTCAAGTGAACTGGACAACACCAATTAAGTTACGGTACATTCTGCAAATTTAGCAAATGCATGTTCCAAAGCATGACATTTCATGTTAGACTAAAAGGTTGGTCCAATTATGTTTTCAAAATGCTCTGGGTTTTCACTCCAGTGCTCTTTAAAAGCTTTATCTTTGGTATTTTCAGATAATTTGATAAACTGGTACTGACTCTGCAGTTACTCTCTGTAAAACACAATCCCTTTTTAAGACTCCATGCACTATGGGATGATAGGTCACAGAGGGGGTTGCCATGGTTTACATGCTCGCTCCATCGAGAAGTAGCCCACAACACTCCAACGAAAATGTCAAGACACAGCCGTCCTCCAACTTGCAACTGACCCTGTGACGTTTTTTCAAACAGGGTCTCAGTAAATTGCAGCGGGCGGTTGATGAAACCAGACCAGCTCTAATTCTTTCAGCCCCCCCACAGGGAAGAACCAGGAAATGTCACCAAACTCTCCTCACGCACAAGAGAAAGATGTTCTCTCTCTCTCTCGCTCTCTCCCAGGCACGCTGCCAAGCCCTGTCACAAAGTCAAGCGTGACGCCTCCCGCGAACAACGGCGAGGCGTCACGCCTGCGAAGATATCAACCTGAAAATAGCTCAGTGGCGCCGAATGCCGAGCTGCAACAAACAAACCAAAAACGAAAAATAAAATTTAAATATTCACTGTTGAGCAAGATAGAAATAAAAGAGCAGAGTATAAAACTGCTCTTTTCTTTGTTTTACACATCACAACTCTTTCCCTGAAGGAAGTTTGACTGCGTTATCAATGTTTCTCCTTCAAGGGACGCATCAAACATACAGTAGCCTGTGTGAGAAGCTGATATCCGTCACACCTCAGGCTGCTTGTATGAATGAACAGCAGATAAGGGTGTGTCGTTCATTAACTCAATTACATTGTTCAAATCCCTCCGCCTGCCAAAGCACGAATGAGATCGAATTTAGTCGTAGATACAAAGTCATCTTCATTGACACACGCGCCGGTGGAGAGGAACTCTGATGTAAATACAGAGAGGGGGGAGAAAGCGGGTCTCCAATAACAACACTGGCCAGATGAGCCTCACAGCGAGAGGTTTGTCAATAAATCTGTCCCTCCAAACGCCCGTCAATTTGTGAGAAAGAGCCAGAAAGACAGCAGGAACAGTCAAAACAGCACTGAGCGTGGAAAAATTGAACTATAACAAGTGCTCTTCAATGCTGCCCTGCTGTTTGCTTTTGATAGCAGAAGTCGTAATGACATTCAAGTATTCAGCAGGCTGGGAAATGAAGCAGCGGCGGAAAAGACCAAGATAGGGAAAGCGGAGGAAGGAAAAAAAAGGAGAGGGTAAGCTTGTGTTTGCATAAAATTCCTGAGTGTGTGTGGAAATTGCTGCATGTGCTGGTAGGAATGTGTGCAAAAGCAGGCTGAGGGGTAAGCTGGTTGATTGCCAAATTGTGCAACAACTTGTGGCAGGGGCAGCAGTGTTCCACTGACACCAAAGTTACTTCATAAACTGTGTGATTAATTTGAGCTGTGTCATTTTCCCAGGGTCCCTTTGCCACTCCTTCAGAGGACCTGAGGAGCAGTTTAATTGCTCAGCACTCTGCAAGTAAGAGTGCTGCAAGTAGGGCACCACCTTATGGGATAAACCATACAGGAAAATGCTACAGTTCTTAATAGAGAAAATCTATTAAGCTTAATAGACCAACACATTGTGGAGCATAGCTCTAAAGGTAGAAAAACATTTATAAAATTTACATTTCTTTCAAATAAAAATCGAAAACCATGACAAACTGTGATATACCCTCAATCCGATACTCTGAAATAAAGAGAAGTGCAGCTAAGTGCTGCTAAAGATATGTTGTGTACAAAAAAGTGGCAAGAAAGTCACTGACCAAAAGATTAAACCCATGGTTTACCTTCCATCAGAATAAATTATTGAAACATTAAAAATGATACATGACAATCCTTTTCAGTACAAACTTTAGTTTTAAAGTAACAGTTCAGTTGGTTTCATGTAAAAGAAATGTTTTCTGTTTTATTTATTTACTTATTTTTGCTTTATGTAATATATTTTCTGGCAGCAATGTGAATTGCCAGTTTAAGAGGAAGCCTAGCTGGCCACTGGAGATTTAGTTTAACAAATATTATAAAACCTGATAGAATCAATGTAAGAACACTTGAGAATATTTGTTGTTAAGATTTTTTATTTATGACTGTGTTGAGTCCCTATACTGGACTTAATAAATGAACAATCCACTTTACAAGTTGAACTTGAATGCGCCACAAAACGCACCTCTCTTTTCCATCGTCACTCTAGCTTTAGATGAAATGAATGTTCCCAAATAGTAGCACAGTTTAGTATTGAGGAACTTCTCGTATATTTTTATTATTGTTTTTTTTTATTTTTTATTTTTTTTATTTTTTTGCTTTATTTCCGCATTTTAAAGTTTTGTGGGAGAAAATAAAGTTCTGCAATTTGGGTTCCTTCATAAAAATCCTGTACTGGGTAATAAAATGCTTTGTATGATAGAATGACAGTCCAGACTTAAATCTAACCAGGAGTTTGTTCAGAGCTGAATACTCCTGTTGACATGCTCTGTTTCTGATCTGGATTATCTGCTCTTTTGCAAAGAAAAATTAGCACATTTTAGTGTTTTTAATGTGCAAAGCTGGTGGAGAGAAAGCCCAAATCACAGAAAAGGTGGGCGTAGAAAATATTGACGAAGGAGGGCTCACTATGTATAACTCATGTCACACTTTTCAGATTTTTCTTTGTAAAAATTTTTAGAAACTTTGCATAATTTCCCTTCTACTTCATTTTTTTTAAGTTTTATTGTAATCCCAATAATAAAATTCATTCACATTTGAGAGCATAACGTAAGCATAATTTGGAAGAAGTTCAAGGAGTATGAATAGGTGGTGTAGATGCACAGGTGATAAAAGGTGTAACCGCCAGGCTGTCTGTATGCAGCGGCAGCCTGCCAAACATTTTTTTCTCCTCGGCAGCCAACAGCTTGGCCCAGAGAAGTATTTTTGTTTAAGTAAAGACCAAGGAGCCTTGAGAATGTATGAAGTAGCGTTCGAGCTTTTGTTTGTGTCTTCATGCATAAATATAAAACACCTGTATGTGTGTTTCTGGGTGTGTTAGCATCTGTTTACACATTCTTCCCAGGCTCCCTGTGAATGCGCCTATATGGATGTGTGTGAGCGTTGACGTACAGTCGGGAACTTGCATGTTCACTGAACAGAGAGCATGTTTCAGTCGGTGTGAGTGCGAAGCCGGCCAAAAGACAGACAGGCAGAGCGTCAGTGTGTGCGTATGAGCGCGCGGGGATTCTTAATACTCTGCCTAGCAGGCTCTGAGAAACCCAAGTGAAGGAGAGTGAATCAAATCGAGGTGTGAGTGTGTGTTTTTTGTGTGTATCTCTAAACGCACTGCTAAAAAAAGCCGCATGTGTCAGTGCGTGTTGCGGATTCTCATAAAGAAATAAGGAGCTTATTAAAGGAGCATATTCTTTTTTTAAGTAAATCTCATTAATTTTAATTAGCTGTATATTTAGCCCCAACACCTGGATTGAGTGTAATTCCATTTGTAAATATATCAACTGCTGAGCAGAGGAGATGAGATGTCTCACGTAGCAGCTAGATTGCCAGAGCTGCCTCACATTTCCATAATGTCTTGTTTTTGATTGTGTCGCGTGCCTAAGAAGGATATCAAAGGCAAATATGCATAACCTTCATTTTCCTATCGCATGCTCTGTGTAGCACGCCATGCCTCATCCTTTTCAACATTCACCTTTATTCCTCTATCCCTCTCTCGCTGCTGGTTCTTTTCATTTTCTCTCTGGTCTCTGCACCCCATCATTAGAGAGTGCTCACTTTTTTTCCCCTCCAACCTTCGCCGCCTCCATCTCCCTGCCCTCCTGCCCCCTTACTGTAAGCTTTTTTTTGTTCACTTGCATCCCTCTGTATTTCTCCCACACTCCCTCTCTTTCATTCCCACCCTCCCCTCTTCTCCTTGGTAATCAGCTTATCCTATGTGTGTCCAAGCCTCTGTGTCTGCGTTCCTCCTCTCTTTGTTTCCAATTCATTCAGCAGGGAGATTAGAGGTGCCTATTTGGAGCTTTTGTCTTCAACCGGCGCAGCAGTGGCGAGTTACACCGTGAGGCGACGGCCCCGTCGCCAAAACGCACATTCACCCGTCATGTGCTCAACATACCTCCATTGTTGTCAGGGGCCCGATTCAGGATGTACAAGTGCCTCAAAAAAGAACTTTTTATGTGTTTGCTACTTTAAAAGTACAAACTGCAATGTATTTTTTGTGACTATGTGATAGAGCAACACAAAAAAGTTCACATTTTTTAACTGAAGGGAAAATGATACATGGTCTTAACTATTTCTTACAAACAAATTGTTTTTGTGCTTAGCTCCTTTTTATATAAAATCAAGAATGACTAATAAGCAAAACAGGAAGGGTTCAAGTAATTTTTAAACAAAATGTAGCAGATTATTTCACTTTTAAATACTAACAAATCTGCCACTGATTCTAGTACTTTTTCATTAATATTGATGAATTATTGACTTAATACAAGTTTATATTTCTTGCTGGAACATTACTTGTAAGTTAATCTTGTTTTATTTATTACACAATAGACACTTGGTAAGATTTTACTTTTGCAGAGAAGAAACTTGTGAGAATTCAGTTTCTCATTGGGGATATGGAGGAAAGCAAACATATGGAAGAAGGAAACAAAATTGAACTTTGACTGTATATCACCTTGAATGCACCACCAATGGAACATGATGGCAGCAGCATCATGCTGCACAGACAAGGAAATTAGTTGGAACTGAGAGTAAAATGGTTGGAGCAAAGTACAGAAAGACTGGAAGAAAACTTGTTCATGGCTGCAAATAAAGACTTGAGACTCAGGTGAAAGTTCATCCTCAAGGACATTCACTAAACATGCAGCGAGGTCTACAGTTGGATTGGTTAGATCTATGATTCTCAGTTTGTGCTACATATGATCCGTTTTATTTTCCAAGCTGATACTTGAAACTGGGAATGGCATCAAACCCAACTTTATGCTGTTCCATTCTCAAGGTTCAAACAACAGTTAAAATTCCTAATTGTTGTCTTCAGTGACCAAACTAATTGTTAATAGCGATACAAGTAAAAATAACAGTATGTCTCTCACTTTTTCATTTAACTCTGTTATGACAGATTGAAAGTTCTATTAAGTTGTGTGAATCTTGCTTTTTTGTTAGATGTTCTCTATTCAATCTGATCAAGCTTAAGATAGTACGTAAAACAGTGCAGCGACAAAACCAAAAAGAATTGCAGCTGTAACTGCAGTGAATGGGCGGAATACAAATGCACAGCACAACAATTAGAGTTTTATTCATAAAATATCTATAAAACTGTTTCTGTAAACTTTCACTTCATAGTTAGACTTCTGTTGTTGTTTTATCATACATACTTCCACTAAACTATCTTTATGTTTGCAGCTGAAAAATGATCAAATGTGAAAAAGTTCAAGGCTTACAGAAGCTTTTCAAGGTAATGTAAACCCAGATGACACTGAGTGAATTTAAAGCCTCCGTATGTAGAATGTGCTCTGCCTAATTTATGGGGTGACCTTAAATAAAGCTTAACCTTTTCCTCGCTGTAGCTTCCTACTCTGTGTCTGACTGTATTTCTCATTAAAATGAAATCAGCGTAGTCTTTTTAAAGGTTTCCAAGCATAAAACATTCACTGGGTATTACAACAACAGTTGCTTCTGTTGAGCTTCACTTTTGTTAGAACAAATTAGGTATGCAAACGTGCATAAATTTGGAGGGAGTCATAACATCAGAGTAGCTACTTTTTTCTTTTGGCATTTACTCTTTTTATTTACTTATTTTCATGCCTGATAAATGGAGAGTCTTAAAGTTGCTCACTTTGTTTCTGTACCTGCTACTGAATGAATTTCAGCATTTTTTTTTTTCTCAAAAAAAAAAAAAATCCTTGAAGCAAAAAAAAGGAGAAGCTGTTAGTAGAAACAAACGCATGTGTCTGGCGCTCTCAAAACTCAAGGATAACAGCAACAATATGCTTTTATTCATCAATAGTCCTCCACTTAAGGCAAGAAGAGATGGAAGCAGCGGATCTCGTGAGACTGCTATCATACATCCTGTGAGTCACAATCACTGCCAGCACTTCATTACATAAAAGGATTCCAACAAGGAGCACCGGTATCGAATCAAGAGAGAACCTGTCTGGGTGGCGGCATGCACTGGGGCTTGAAATGAGAAAGTTGGATAATAACCCTGACATTAGCAAGGTTTGATATCATTTACAGTCTTATTTAAAAATAATTGTAAGGAGAACACCAACCAAACCTTGACATTAGCAAGGTTTGATATCATTTACAGTCTTATTTAAAAATAATTGTAAGGAGAACACCAACCAGAGATAAAACAAACATATGAAAGCCATTAAAATGTGGTTGCATCTTCTCATTACCTTGAAAAAAAATTGTGTGCTTTACAAGAGCAAAATCTCAGAACATGTGATGACATGGGAATTATTAAGCAGATTTATAATTTTACATGTGACCTATCAGAAGCAAATTTTGTCTATTTGAAGCATGACACGTCGACAGCATAAGGATGGAAGGGTCTATTCAGCTCAACTGTCTGGTCACAACAACCACGCAAAAAGCTTTAACTATAAAAGACTCACTCACCAAGCTGCAGTTACAAATGCTCTCACACACACACGCACGCACACACTTCACTATATATTTTCTGCATAGATTAGAAAACAACTCGTTGCTTTACACCAGAACACTTCGACATGTGGTGGGGGAAACTGAACTCAAACTCTCAATCTGCTGATTACTCATCTCACAGAGCCACAGCTGTCCTGCATGAAAGCTCTGTCTAATGAAGGAACATGAGGATTCCCTGCTGTAACTGGAGTTTCCCTCAATCCTGAGCTGACAAAAGGTCATCTTCCCTCGCTGACCTTTTGTCACACTTAGATTCTCACTCTGCCCTTAGACGGAAGCTTGATAGCCAACAAGTGTTTCTTTGAAAACATTTTTCTGAACAGGGGAGCACAAAAATGCCTGATTTTGTGACGTAACATTCTTGAATAACTGCCCAGGAATTTGTGAAAATTAAATTCCAGCATGTGAAATGTGAAATATCTACCCACCCACAAGTGAAACACATAGATAAATGTTACACGTTACAATTTTTTTCTTACAATTTTTTAATATGTGGAAATTGAATTGTGTTGGAAAAATTTCTTAAAGACTGTGCTTCACATGTAGAAACTGCACTGTGCATGCAAACACATGCATCACCATATGGCAATTGCATTATGTCGCAAGATGTGAAACCAATTTGGAAAATATTTCACATATTTTGCCCCATGTGGAAATTATGTCATGCAGTAACATATAAAACACATGTGGAATAAATCCCACATATAAAATGTTTTCCCACAAATCGCAGATGTGAAAATTACAAGGTAATGTATTTATGAAATTCATGAATGATACAGCATATTATAATAACATAAAACATTTTCATGTGAAACATTTTCCCATGTTTCATCTGCGCATATTATATTGTAACACAGTGTTTAGCATATGGCAAGTATGTGTTGCATATTGACATGTGAATCATATGGCAAACTCATTCACATTTTCAAGATGTTTCACATGTGGAATGTCATGTTCAAAAGGAAAAATATATTTCACATATGGATTTTTTTCTGACAATGTGAAGAAACATGTTTTACAAGTAGATGTGTGTAACCACATGCATTTTTATATTTTCATGGAATCATGACGAGGTGTGAACCTCCTATGTTTTATTCATAAGGGTGCATAGAGTGCAAGAAAGTTTTATTTAACTTTTATTTATATAAAAAATTCTACTATCAACATCTGCTCACTTCTACCTCCTTTATATAAAATTTAGCTTCATAGTGCTGGGGGGAAAATTCCTCTGTCATCATTTTTGTGGACTTCCAGGATAGGACCGTAAAAGACAACCTTTTCCACTTCACTGAAAAGCAAACGTCGACTCTATAGAATAGGATCTAATGATCCTGCACCTGACATAGTTGTTCTTTCAGACAATGCAAACTGGTAACTACCTGCTCTTGAACTGGCTGAATGAAAAAACTTTTTATCCAATTACAATTCCATCTTAAATGATGATGAAAGTCCATACTCAAAGTGCAGACTACTGTAAGAGGCATTTATCTAAATGATACAGACTGCATTATAAGAGCAGAGTTGTACTGGAAGTAGGAGACTTTTAGCACAGCAGTATGATGTGATCGTCAAGCATAAAGAGCACAGCAGTGCACCAGAGCATAAATGAACACCTCTGGGTTGCTGTTCACAATAGGAAAACTTTAATAATGATGCAACAACCTCACAATAAAACTTGCAACTAAAACAATAAATGCATTCTTTATATAGAAGACAATATTCAGCCCTGCTTCAGAACAATATTGCACAGTGAGAATAGATTTCTCTCAGATTTAAAGCTGAAGCTAGCACTCAGTTCCTTCGCTTCTTACATCATAAAGTGGGAAATTACAAACACCCCAGAGCCATTTAAAGTTATGTTATTTATGGTGATGCTGTAGCTTCAGAGGTGGAGAGGATATTTACACACAGATATGTGACAATATAATGTAAACATATGATTTCCAAGGACTTATTTTCATGGATCCAACACCCATCAGAGTTTATGTCATCTTGAGACCTGCTTTACGACGCTTTTCCTGATTCCAGACATGACCGCACTATTAGTGACTCAATAACTGGGCATCCAACGTGCAGACAGTAATATCCAGGCACAAACCAGACTGGAGAACACTCCCCTCAACAGCACACAGGTGAGTTCAAAAGGGCTTTATGGCTGTGGTATCGGTGATAAGATGTCCCCAAAGACACACTGGCTTTCTATGAGCTGAAGTGATGGCATCATCAAAAAGAGGCAATAAACAAGAGCAGCCTCTGCTGTTTCATTGGTGGTGGAGCTCCAGCGCTCAAGGGGGAAACCCTCGGCACTCAGACTCAATCAATAGAAAATGTTGCACTCCACAGCTATGCACTCACGTCCTCTGGCACACCGTCACGGTCAGAGTTTAACACGGAAACACAATGACTACAGCGAGCACATTCAGTCATGGTTTAAAAAAGTACACCCTCCATTTCATTTCAAAGATGAGGAGAAAAAGGTGGGGTCCTTTTTCTCCTGATCAAGGTTAGCTTTATAGGTGACCTATTATGCTTATTTGAAAATGTTAGTATAGGTCTATCGGCTATACAAAACTTTTTTGCACCAAATAATTTAGATAATGAGATTGAAGTCTGCTCAGTTGTGCTTGTATTTGCCTTTTTAGGGCCTCTGGTCACTTTAAATCCAAATAAACTGCTGCTGGCCACTCCCTTCAACTCAACATTTACTCTCACATGTGAAAATAGCTACAAACAGATGCACAATTATGCAATTGTACGTCTTTGAAAAGCGTAAGTAGAGCCTCTTGCACAACGAACAAGGATCCATTAAGTGTTTTCTGGATGGTATGTCAGCAGCAAAACACTTGTCTTTTCCTTTAGCACTTTGAACAAAATGAATCCTAATTTACAAAGTTGTGAAAGCCTTTTCAACCCCTTATCTTTGCGTCACATTGTTTCTTTGCTTTCATGAACAAGATTGGGCCAAGCCTGATCTGCCAGACTGTGGAATACTTGAGTATTCAGACTAGCTCAGGGCCAGATCAATGACTCTAAGGCGCCCAGGTACTGTTACTAAAAAAGAAGTCATTATCCCTTGCCCACTGTGTTTAACTATTAAATGAGGTGTCTGGGGTTCTTCAAACATTTCTACATCTATACTTTGATTTTGTCTCACCAATGGATTTTTCTCTAGGGTCTGTGGTTCAATCATATGCAACGCTTCATAATATGATGCCATACTCTCTTTTTTTTTCAGAGGGAAGGAAATTTGTTCTGGCCACTCTTAAACAAAGACTTTTCACTTTAACATTTAACATGCTCACTGAGTCCTCCAGAGACTAACATTGAGCCTTTAGATGTTTCAGAGCTTGTTTGAGTTTTGCATTGTCTGGTATCGTAGTGAATTGCTGCAAGGGTCACTTTCTTTCCATCTTGACATTTTACTAAAAAAGGATAATAAAAAAAAAGCCAAAACTCATTCTATTATTGAGATGGTCAAAACTTGGTATAGTTTTGTACAACTCAATCTTTGTCTTTTTTTTTTTTTTCTTGAAAAAATAATGGCGGTGGAGAATCTGCTTATTTGCTTTGAGGTTTGATTTAAATATTCACAGAAATTAGAAACTTTGAAATATTATTTTTATTATGTCTCCCGAAAACAATCCTAAAAATAATAGCGGTATGACTACACACCTTCTCAGAGAGAAGGTCCTTGATCTGACCAGCTGCATTAGCAACAGAAAGGGTCATTTTCATTTCAACAGCAATCAATTAAATCACTCCCACAGAGAATTACAGGAGACAGAATATGACATTTGGAGGTAGAGTTGAGGGAAATTTGAAAGAGTGCAACCTGATCAAGAAGAGAAGCCAACTGAGTGCAAAAACAAGGATTCCAGTTGAAAAAGAAGTGATTTAATGTATTTCAAAGCTGGCGTTTTTGTTTGGCTTTGTTTAATCCACTGCATCTTTGTGAAGCGATGGTTTGAAGCCGACACTTCGCTAAATGCAAGACCCCTAATTTTCTCGACCCTCAGCTGGTGCAGCATGATTTGTCTCCTAATAGCACCTGAGAGGTAGCAGTCTGTTAACATTTTGTAAAATCTCAAGAGCCCTTCTCTCTTACAGTCTCTAAATGACTTTTGCTATTATTATGATGGTAGCGAGCAAGATTGATCTGTCCTGATGTAATCTCACAATGGCTGAATGGGTCTGGGTGGGTGTGAGCTTCCTCAAACTGACTAGGTATAATGGAGACTTCTTTTGATGCTCTTGATACCTCTACAATCTGACTGCCTCACATTTAGTTGGGCAAAATATTTCTTATAAACACTTGCGTCTTGTGATCCTGTTGCAACTCTGGAGTAACTAACTCCTGCATTCAACTTCCACAACGTTCACCTCATTCGTCAAATACCTAGTTCTCCAACTTTTACATCTTTTTAAAAGCTTAACTTTTTACACATTTTTTTTTTTCATAGAAAATAAATGGGAAGCTTTCAAATCAGGCCTAAACTTGGAGAAATTAAATAGGGTTTTTTTCTTTTTAGAACATAAAGTCCTCACATTTTTGAAGCATCTGTGTTGCTTTTATCTCTGATCATAACAAAAACCACACTTAGGTTTAATTAACCATCTTGGATAGATTTTTTATGATTTATTAGTGCCCCAAGTGCTCAGAATATTATTAGCCAACTTAATCACAAAGTATCCCATCAATTCCCCGTTCAAATTTAAGCATCTATCATCCTGAGCTGAGTAAATCTTCACCACAGCAGTCGGAACATTTGCATAGATTTGGAATAGATTTATTTTTATTTTCAGATTAACATTTGCTGAGTGAGTCGCCTTTGTTCAATGTTTTGTTTGAAAGCTATCAGCTGTACCAGACATTACTACATGAGAATAAACCTCAACTACAATAATTATATATACTAAGCTAAGAATTCTGAGATGAATGTTTACAAACATGTTTTTTCTTATCAAGGGTGCACAGCTGTCAAATTCAAATGTAATAAACATTTCGTGACACTTTGCTTTTCAAACAAACACATGGTCAAGCAAAAAAATTGTTAAAATGAAGTTTGTATTCCCAAGGTATTAACAAAAGTGGTCACTGATGAAGTAATCTATATATAAATGCAGAGTTAAAAAATTTAACTCCAAATAATATTTTATTAAATTTGTGAAAAATTAAGACTCCTTCTCTGCATTTTACTGCAAAATCGTAATTAAACTGTCTGGAAAAAGGTTTTATTGTAATTTAAAACTAAGAAATTTCAGGTAACAATTTGCATGAACGAAGAAATTAGGCAAAAAATATTTTTACAACAGCATAAATGACAATTCAATATCTGAAAAACTTTGACAAAGTTAAGTTGTATCCATGTAGTTCAGTTTGTCATCATATTTCACCATATCTAATTAACCGTAAATACCATTTTTATTTAATAACTGTAAAGTTAAATCAGTCCATGAAAAGTATTAACTTAAGTGGAGCCATTGTATTTTTTTTACAATGTATTTTACTAGTTTGTAGCTAAATCTGAAATGATTTTGTACAATTCAACAGTCATTTCATGTTCTTAAGTTAATGTAGGCTCATTACCTCACACCTTTCACCATGCATTTTTGCACAAAATGCAATTTTTCTAGTGGAGCTTTCAGTTTCCCTTTTTTTATGCCTACTGGCAGTTCTGTAAATCTATGACGACAGTATGGAGACACACTAGTGGGTGTAAAGCGAGATGAAAATCCACCCAAGGGCCCTGGCGCCCATGGCTGGAGCTTTGTTAGAAGTTTAATCAATCAGCCACAGTGCCTTAATTAATCGGCATGATGAACAGGAGAAATAATTGGGTTTCTGCCAGACGGGAATCTGTTGCAATCTAATGTCGGCCAATCGGGATCCAATTTGTTATCACAAAGCTGATCTGGACGACAAAACACTTGCAGGATCAAAGCAGGATAAAAGTACAAGACAATGGATCTAATGTGCCTTTGGAGGTAAACTTTTGACAGAAAACACAAGGTCTCAACCTCTCCAGCAATGTACTCAAAGTGTTTAAGATACTTAACTGGATCTAAGCAATGTCAGAACACTCATCAGTCTTCATAGAATCCAGGATATAGGCGAGGATATACTACTGAAGCATAGTGGTGGAAGAAGAATTAAATCTGCTCCTCCCCAGATGTTTCTGAATCAGGAGGAAGCTAATGAGGGGTGTCTAGTTTTCCAATAACGCATCAGATGCCATTAACTGTAGCCCTCTCTGACAATACTGATCAGTCCAGGCTCAGTTAAGACCAGGTAAGAAATGTCTGCAACAAATGGAAGAACACTGTAGCCTCTAAATAGCCAGCACAGAGAAGAAGCCAAAATAGTTGAGTCCTATACCACTGGAGCCAAACGGAAAAATAGCTTAGGCCTCTTATTAATGTCACAGTGGCTAGGCGGCAATTCCCCCAGGCTCTGTGTACCTCAGCTTGTTAATGAGTCACTGCTTATCAGTCAGCCTTGTTAACAGGCAGAGGCCTCTCATCCAAACCGCCTACCGCTATTGTGTGCTAGCTGTAAAGCGTATTAGCCAAATATTCCCCCATCTTGGCACACAGGAAGTCAACAGCAAATAACAGCAGTGCACACAGGAAGTGGGCTTTGAGCCAATGAGAAAGGGCTGGTCCAATGGGGAAGGAACCCATTTTGTCTGAGGATAAAGTGAACCGCTGGCAGACATGCAGAGTCTTCCCGCCTGTAAATCTTAGCACACAAACAACAAGTGCACACAGCTCCCATCCTTTAATCTTTCTTCATTACCGGCCTCAGCTGGAGGTATCGGGAGTCATTCAGTGGCTCCGACCAGCAGAACTCGTAGAGTAAATAAACAATTAGGCATGTTTCTGGTCACAGAAGCAAACTTCCTGCTGGGGTATGCTGTGGATTCTAAGAGCCAGGTGGCTGATGGGAGGTCGCGGCACGTCGCTCTGCTTGTTGTCGCTTGAACCGACCCTCTGCTCTCCACCACAGCCCCGGGGTAATTGGGTCAACATTACAGAACCAGGGCACAGCCGGCCAATTGCATGCCTAATCTGTGCCCTTCTGAGAGGCACTTTCCATCCACATCGCATGGCTGCACATCCAGCTGTGGAAATGGATATGTCAAATGGCATGCAATTAGTGTCTCCCTGATTCGTTCGGTTGCTCTAAGGAAGCCCGCTCGCAGATGAGTCGAGAAAAAAACTCAACTGTCCTTTTCATGACTTGACATTCATATGAGAAAGAGATGAGGGACTCGGGAGTGAGCGGTTGGTCAGGAGTCATGACACAGATTCAATGGAATGCTTTAAAGGGGCAGTGTTATGTAAAATTGACTTTTTTGAGCTTTGCATTATTCCCTCAACAAAAACATATCTGGAGTGTTGGCTTGATTCTTTAATCGCATATTTGAGAAATCTTTTAGTTTCCCATGGTAACCATTCAATACTCCTGCCTGGACCTACATCCTCCTTGGACATGCAGTTTCTGAGGTTCTAAGTTTCCACCTCACAGTGCAACTCTACCCTGCGACTCCCCCACTCAGCTTCTTCAGACTAGTGGCAGCAATTAGCAAACACCTGGTGGAACTGCACATCTGCAACACTAGTAAAAATGCTTAACAGTTAAAAGAAGAGTGCTGTTGTGATAACTTCCTAAAGGCGTGTGATTTCTTTTAAATCATAATAATATTTAGTAAATACGTAGCACTTTTATAACAACTGACAGCGCCCTCTGCTCTCTATTTGATCGTGCTGTAAAATTACACTATATGATTGGAAAATACATAATACTGCCCCTTTAAAAATAACATTTTCTGATTTTTTTTGTTCATGTTTGTTTGAGACAAAAGAGTCCTCGTAAATTTAATTTACTGACGACTCAAGCAGCCAAGCAATAATGGGCTCCCCTGCTTCCAGAAGACTCATCTGCTCCAACATTGATTGCTGAGCTAATCATTTTTCCTCTCTGATACATAATGCTGAATTATTTATGTTAAGTAGTCCATTCTGTTCCAGGTCCTCCTTGTGTGGACTTCTCCATTATAAAGACCTATTATCCGACTACTCAACCACTCTAATCCATCTTCTACTTAACGGCTCTGCCGCAGTGTCACAGCAACACCAATCAGACTGATCGGAGCAGATGTGAGCGATGGACACGTGCTCAAGGCTTACACTTCCTGCTTAAAGTTCAGCCAGGCTGTTTGGGCATTATTCACATGTCAACTGCAAAACTGCACATACAAGATGAACATACAGTGCCTTTGAGAAGGATTCATCCATCTTGAATTTTTCACATCTATTAAGGCTGCAGCCACAAACTTCAGTGTATTTTAATCCTGTTTTAGGTGACAGACTCAGAAAGTAGATCATCTGTGAAATAGAAGGAGGTAGAGAAATAGTTTCAAGAATTTTCAGAAGTAAATACTGATAGGTTTTAGTCTGAAACTGTTAAATGAAATCTGAAGCGGTGTAAAACAGTAAGCCATCACTCTGTGAGAGGCAGAGATCGCCTTGGACAGACCACCAGTCCATCACAGGCCAAGAAAATAATCATGCGATAACACACTCATCCCTACAGGCAATTTATAGTGGCTAATTATGCTAACGTGCATATTTTGCATCATAGGAGGAAACTAAAGTACCTGAAAGGAACCCACACATTCACGTAGGAGACCGGCTGAAGTTATGGTAAGGCTGGGCATGATAATTACTGTCACTGACTACTACTCTCACAGATTTTGCAAAAGCTCAACAGACACAAGCTAACAACCCATTTCCAGGGCGCCTGGCCCTTCAGGTAGGAAAGAGAAACTCCCCAAGGCTCTCAGCGGTTTCTCCAGGTTCATCAGTGGTACCGCACCTGATGCTTTCCAGCACCTTACTCAACTATACAGGTTTGTGAATTTGAAATGCTCCCTTGAGATTTATTGAGAGCAATTACCTTTGTTACATTTGATACATGTCACATGTATCTATATAAACCCGTTACAGAAAGGCCCTGAAAACAGAGCTAACAAATGCACCACAGTGCAGCCATTCTGATACTTATAAAAACAAAACAGTACAATCCAATTCATTCAGAAGCCTCCAAATAATAAGTTATTTATTATTTCAAACGAATGTTTATTGAGAATATTAGTGACCAAACAATACTATGAAGACCAAGAAATACAACAAACTGGTCAGGGGTTAAGATTTGAGAAAAATGTTAAGTCCCATTAAGAAAATAAAAACCTATGGCTCAACTGTAAACCTACCGAAGTTAAGCCAAGGAAGTGGTTAAGTCAATAGGAGAATTAGCCAAAATGCCTCTGTAACTCTGTGCATCTTAGGATGGGAATGTGTAACCAGGGCAACTTTTAGTCACAGTTTGCCTTCAATGGAAGAATAGCACAAAGAAAGCTATAATATGTTGCATCTATAAGATACCACATGCCATCTAAGGGACTCAAAAAACATGTAGAAAAAGATTCTCTGATCAGATGTTTGCAAAATCATTTGGTCTATCCCATAAGATCTATGTTGATGGGAAGAGGAAGTATAGAGTAATCATGGAAAAAACCTGTGAGAGGTTCAGGAGTAGGAATACTTTTGCAAGGCAATGTAAGGGTGTATATTTTTTGTCCATAACCAAGTTTGCCATTTCACTTTGTATTCAGGACCCTGAGACGTTGTTCACTTTGTGAAATATTGTGATTCTATTGTCGAACTTATTCTAAGTGACTCTGACTTATTTCAAAGTAGTTGTATTAAGTGAATTTGTTTTTAATTAAAGTTTTATACAGGAAAATTTTTTTGCAACACTTTAGATTAAAACATGCAGATTAAAGCGGCAGTAGAGGCCAGCGCTCCATCCCTCATCCCGCATTTCACTTTCACTCTTTGACGTGTTTTCTCATCTCCTAAATGCTGTCAGACGTCTCAGGCTTAATTATTCTCGTTGACTGACATGATAATGTAAAACAGTGCTCAGGTGAAACTAAAGCAAGAATTGGTCATGCATGGTCAGGCCTCCCCGTGGGCACACCTTAATCAAATGTGACACACTTCTGAACGGGAGCCAGAATCATTTTGGGGCCCAAATAATGAACCTCTACCTGGGTTTCAATGACGAGCTACACGTGTCTGGGTCAGGAAACTGACAAGAGTTTGATATTTCATCATCAGAGGCTCAGTCTGGGACGGCCATTTCTCCTCTTCTTCTCTTTAAGCAGATGAATTTCTTACTCATCTTAGCACAGCCGGATTGTCCACAGGAGGAAGACATTAATAATCTTTGCACAGAAACTAAATAGCACTTAATTCAAAAGAAATTAAAACATAGCTCATATGGATAAATGATTTAAAAAGAATCTCAAAGATGTGCGGGTGTGCATATCGTACTCATTTATGGTATGATTGCAAAAAAATGTGTAGGCGAGATCAGCTGAATGTAGAGGGCCCTTAAGAGTATATATTCCAAATGCAAATCAGAAAATGTCTTTTAGAAGGCGCCTTGTTTGCTGAAATCTCTCCTTGCTCTGTGCCAAACACTCTGTGCAATTAAAACCCCAACTGTAATGAGAAAATGGCAACAACATTCTACCTGTGTCAATCAATTTTCAATGGCTCGAGAGCCAATCGCTGTTCACCATTTTGTGTCGGGTACAAGCTGCCCTCTGAAGGTTGTGTTACCGGCAGACAGTCACTTGAGAGTTATGTAATTGGGAAGCACATTGGACAGTGTATTCCTGCTCACTTGGTACTCGCAGCAGGGATGATATCATTACAAAGTGCTTCTCTCATCAAATCCTCTCTTACCATCCGCTTCAGCCGCAGTTACAGTTTTAGCCATGACGAGTGTTCTGTATCTAAGCTGCAAAGTGTGTGGAAACGTGTTTGGCTGCAATCTGAGAAAGCACAAGATGCCTTGTTTTTCCAGGTTGTATGAAGCTTCAACAGAAACAGATGGTTTGCAGAGCAGCAGAAAAAATATTGCAAGATGCTGAAAACTAAAGACAGAAACTCAGACTTGTTCGCTTTCTCTGTGTGTGCAGGGCTTTGGAAAATTCATTCCTTTTGAGATTTTTCATATTTTGTCAATTTACAACCCCAAATTTTCATGTATTTTAATGGGATTTTGTTAATATAAATTAGAAAAGTATTCAGCCCATTTACTCTGTAAGCTCCATATAAAATCCAGCAAAACCAACTGCAGGTGCACAGTGGAGATGGGCAAATCTGTCGCCCTTTACCAAAGAGTGGCAAAAAAGAGTGCTTTTTACCTCTAAAACACGTGTTCCTAAAGGTGTTTTCACACCTCATATTTGATTGGGGACCAAACTTGCACAAAAACCTCAGAAGAAGCCACGACTGCAACTTCCTTCTTCACAAAATGTAAACAAAAATGTCAACAAAAATGGAGTGCCTGATTTCTCTTTTGTTTTTGGAATAAGACCACAAACCATTTCTCCTGCTAGAGCTAGGCTTGTATGTTCATTTAGGTTGTATTTACCCAGAATGCCTTGTGCTACACACACAGGGCATACTGAGTGTCCTGGAACAGCTTCCAGGCCACTTGCACTCACATATGCATTGGAACCACACCAGAGTTCACTTAGGTTTGTAGGTGAACCAGAGTTTGCTCGTTCTATGAGAATCTTTTCTTCTGGAGACAGTGAAGTTGGTTATAGCTGGAATAAAACATGCAAGCTTGAGACTAGATTCAACATCAACAGGAACAAACCTACAGGGAGACTTACAATGAAATGGTTAAGATCAAAGTATATTAATTCCTGGCTCAGTCAAAGCCCAGACCCAAATCCAACCAACAATCATTGGCTACACTTCAAGCTTGATCTTTGCAGACACTTTTTGCTTTGCAAAGCAGAAAGAGCAAAAACATCACTGTATAGACACGACTATAAAATAAGAGCTTTGTGATCTACCAGAAAACTAACCCTGTACTTTACCCTTCACCTTCACATGTCATCCTACAGATAAACACGATGGTGGCAGCATGATGCTTTGTGAAAGGTGTCCATAAAATCTAAATGACAATATTTGGCGAGACACAAAAATGTACCTTTAGCTTGAGCTGTTTCACAAAGCCAAAAAAAAAACTGTCTCTAAATTGGATTTGCTGATGCAACAGCAGTGAATATTAGTTCAACAAAGTCTTTACAGAGTTTCACCATTTAGGTTAGAGAACTAAATATATGGCACACTTTTTTCAAGTTTTGCGTGGCACTGTATTTGTGAAAAATAGCTTAGGTGAAACCGTATCACTCCTGCAATGAGCTTGCATGCATGCTGAACTCCAGATCCACGTGGAAGTCACACACACATTCCTCTAAATAACACAACTGCACAAAATTCCACTGAAACTCTGGGGGGGTGGGAGTGTCCCATATTCTTAATAACAGTGGTCTGCTTCCCTTTTCATAATACAGGAAACAACAAGTGGACAGTTAGGCAGCTCCACCAGAGGCAGAAAGAGAGGGTCAGAGAGGTCAGAGGCCCCAGGAGAGACACTGGGAGAATACAGAAAGACAGATGAAGAGGGAGAGAGATGTGCTTACCATTGACAATGTTGCTGTGAACCGCAGCTGCGAATAGTGTAGTCAATAAGCTGACAATCCATAGAGCAGAGGGGGCTGATGGGAAGGCCATGGTCGGGCACGCAGATCCGCCTGTCTCACTGAAAGCTCAGGAGGGCAGAGAGGCTCTGGAGTGTCACCTGCAGGAGGGGGAACACAATGGAGAAGCTAAAAACAACTGGCAGACCGGGCAGGCCAACTGACCACTAATTGCGTCCCCAGCCGCTGAGTGAATAAACGGTTGGCCCACCCGTTACTCACGCGTCGCTCCGGGTAGCCATCGATCTGCTTTTGTCATAACAAACTGAGAGAGGGGGGGGCTGAGAAAGGAGGAGGAGGAGAGGGGGAATTGAAGCCAAGCTGCAAGAAAGGGATGAGGTGGAGATGGAGAAGGGGCGCGTGGTGTAAGGAGAGGAGAAAGAAGATGTCTTATCATCTTAAGTTGGGGAATTTATTGCGCTTTAACGAGCTCATGCGCTCAACTGGAGTGTGAGAGATACGCGTGTTTCTGGACAGCTCATGGCCGAACCCCCACTAATTAAATGTAACGCAAAAAGGAAGCGCTGCCTCGGACAACAAACATTAGAGAAGAAAGAGGAAGCGAGAGCAAAGATGCACCTGCTGCCCGCTGAGAATTAGCTGTGTGCACGGTGCGCTCTGCTCGGCGTTGGACATGAATGTCGGGCATAAAATCCGCTCTGGCACTGCTCCTTTCCCTTCCCGCTCTCTTTCTCTCGTATTAAAACACGCACACACACCTTCAGCTTCCCCTTTCTCGCATTTCTTAAAAATAGCTGCAGCCCCGCGCGGAGGTGAGCCCTCTGTCCATCTGCGGCGCGCTCACCGCTGAGAGCGAACCGCGGCGGTAGTTAGAGCCAGCGGGACGGGCGCGGAGAGAGGAGAGAGGGTGGGGTGCAGGGGTGGTGCATACATGTGCGCGCCTCTCTGTGCGCGCGTGTGTATTGGGGGGCGCCAGCATTTTGCATGGAGTGGGATGTGTGGGAATGGAAGGAGGAGGGGGATTGTGGGTTATGTTTATTGTTACTCCAGCCCTTCCTGTTGAGTGATGGCGAGAAATAAAAACAAAACTCAAGCAAGTGAATGTATGGGAAATAACCCACACGCTCTCTCTCTCTGTATATATGGGCGTGCTGAACACAAGTTCCCGCTGGGCACTTGTGTTGAAAGTAATAACAGACGCGATAATAATCATAACAACAGTTGACATTGGCGGCTACCTGCATTGTTGCGACGAGTACCACACAAATGTTACTAACATCTTCTTCCGTACTTGGAGAAGGAAATAAAAACCCTCGAGTCTGCCGCCGCCGCTGCTGGGATGAGATTCACTCCCAGCGAGTTGTGATGCTTATTTTCCCCACAGAACATCGTAGCCAAAACAACCGAGGAGCGCGCAAGAAAACGCACCTTTTTGGAGTAAATTACCAAGACACGCAGACACTCTTAGGATCTTGCTCTGCGTAAGGCGCGCATACACACACACACATACGCACAAAGAGAGACATTCCTGGAGACGGAAAAGCGTCAGCACTGACAGGTGTCTCCTGTCCGCCCAAACATGCAGCCAACAGCCAAACCCCGAACCACAACACAAACTGAAGCAGCGCACGGTTTGAACGCACACACCGTTATATTCCTCCTCCGGAGTCCGGTTCTGTTGCTGGTTTCCAGTAAGGTCCCTTCCAATAATGACTCTCCTGATGCGCAGGTTTCTTTATTTTTGTTCTCCCCCACCGCTGTGCCTTCCCTCTTTTTATTTTCTTGGAATAATCTCCCAGCTTCTTCTCGTTTCTCCTGCTTTGTTCCTTCGCTCTTTCCCCACTGTTTGTAGGCTATCTCTGCCTCTCCACGGTTACCGTTCACTGCAGCAAAAACAGACTGTCTGAAAGACGGAGCGGGAGGGGAGGGGACAAGCAGGGAGAGGAAGGGATGGAGAGGGGGAGGGAGGGGATTATAATACGATTTGGCCCACACCGCCGGGATAACAGGCCCAGAGCAGGGGCCTACTGGCTGAGAGCAACATGAAGGAGATGGAGCAGATATGGGAAGTGTGATCTCAACGCACAGAAATATCACCATAACGTCCCTGTAACACTTCACAGTGACTTTATAGTGACCTTATCAGGCTTTGAGGAATTTTATCACTGCTGTAGAACAACACTGTGACACCGATGCTCACTTTATCTACAGTTTGGATACAGAGTACACTGGAGAAAATTAACTGGTAGATTTTAGCTACTAAAATTGATGTAGCAGTTTGAACAGAGTCAAGGTCTCTGGAAAGGGCCAGTAAAGCTCAAGAATCGAGAAGTGATGTTTTATAAACACTTCATAAGTTTCAAAAATGAAAATGATTAAGCTTTATTTTGTTGTATTTTTTTCTGGACAAAACCTACAAGCATCTGTTAAAAAGGATGATGCCTCTAATTTAAAGATCCTCAGCTATGTTTTTTCAACACAACACAAAAATAAACAATTATAATGAGCAAATATCTACTGTTTGTGTAACTTTTGACAAAGATAAGAATAAAACACTCATCTCTACCTTATAACATGGAAAACCACTGCAAGATGTTTGGATGGGCTGTCAATGATTTCTTTTTATTTGCATATCTTAAAAAACATGTTTTACCCTCATTTGTTTTGTTTGGAACATGCCAAAAACATTGCGCCTCTAAGGTTTGCAGGAACGAAACAGTGAAGACACAAACTAATCTGTATTTCTCACATCTGCTGGAGGTGAACATCTGCTCCATGGCTGAGTCCAGATTCAGCTGGGAGATGCTCAGTCTTATTAAAATAAACAATGAAGGACGATAATCATTCTCAGCTCATTCCTCTTCAATTTTTAGTCATAAAGGACAGAGTTTAGAATCAACTCCGCTCAAGGAGACCCCATGCTGTTTTTTTTAACATATTTTATGTAGATGAACAGAATTCTACCAAAGGTGTTCTTCGTGATAGAAAACATTCAGAATTATTAGTAATTAGCACCACACCTGCTTGTTTTGCAGTTGATGGGTCGTTCATTGTATCTTAAGCTCAATGAAACTTTAATTCTTGTTCAACACAAAACTTCATTTTAAATAAGTTGCTCTATTCAGTCAGAACCCATATAAACATATTCTCAGTCTTTTCATTCCCTGCTGGATAAGATGAACAATAATTGACTGAACCGACATATTCGGCTAAATGCTAATCTAAATGTTTAGGTTTCTTTCATACCAATAGTTCATGATTTCAGAAGTTGTCCCTGTCAAATAAATAATAAACTTTACTGAAGGTTACATTTACAAACTCATATGATTAAAATCGCAACGATTTCAAGGGTAAATATTAATTTAACCCAATTCACTAGTAATTTTTATAGTGCAGACACCTATCTGATGGATTTAAGCCTACACAGTGGTTAATTTCCTAAAATGAGGAGGTCATCTGCTGCATATTGTGTTCGGCTCTCAGTGGGGGTATGATGTTTCTTATCAGCTGACATAGAGCCATTACCCTATTTCTGGTAGATAGGCTCCTTATTATCTCCCACAGGCTTCATAATTTGCAATATGGTAATCATGGCACTCAGTGTTTCGCCTTGGGGGTCTCTTTTAAAAAATGCATAAAAATCCATGTCAAAAAAACTGAATGATTATCAAATATCCCACATATGATTTTATGCTTACTTACTTTATTTTATTTTTTACCAGCAGCAACTTGTTTGTGTATTTATTTAACAAAGGGAACTCCTTGGAGATCTGACGTTTCATAGGCTACTGACATTTCATGCATGTGGCCTGTTAGGGAATCAGGAGCAATAACAGGGGTGGCAGGACGGAGGGGAGGCAGGGTTGTTCAACTTGCCAGAGAGGGATTAAGGATTAGTTTTACTGGAGGATTAGGTTTTGCATGTGGGGAGGCATGATGGGGTTAAACGTGGATGGTGGCGGCTGCAAAAAGAAGGAATCCTCGAGGGGGAAGCGAGGGGTTTTCAGGAAAATACAAAATAAGATGCAACAAAAGGTGAGCCAGGACAAGAGATCTTTGAGGAACCAGCTGTTTTCCACAATGTAGAAAAATTTAAAAATGAAACGCACATCCAGATTCTAGATTTTGGCAATGTGCTGTTCTAAATATAAAATCCACCTTTTTACTTTTTTAAATACATTAAACAGAGGTCAGCCCTTTGATTCCACTACATTAACACAACATTGGTATTTGGCAATCTTAAAACGGCACCATTTCCTGTCACAGTGACACTTCATCTCTCTCCCTCTCTGCGCCGTTACACCATATTTGAGAACAGAAACGCAGCATCTGGCATCATTAAGCACTTGTTATGAGGGCGGAAAAGGCTTTAAATGCTTTGTTGCTGGCGCTGCACATGAGGATCGGACAGCTCCAGGTGCTGAAACGGTGACTTTGCCTCGGCGAGGCTGCACTAAACTGACTTGTCCTGTTATGTTTGTGTGATGACTGAGTGCAGTTGAGCATGCAGCCCCAGGAGCATGAAAAGGTGTGCTGTGCTGGTACACTAAAAGCTGTATTGTAAGGATTTTTGTCATTTACATACAAGCTTTTTTTTAATTAGATATGATTCATAGACGGTGTCATATCTTCCTTCATCTTCTGTTTCCAGCAGATTGAAAAACCTTTTACAATGTATCACAGATGCAGAGGCTAAAACACACATTTGCCTTGATTCAAATTCATCAATCTGCCTCATCCTAAAAAAATCTGTACCAACACACACACATCTCTGCCGGGACTCGAACCCGGAGCCTCTGGATTAGAAGTCCAGCGCGCTATTCCATTGCGCCACAGAGACTGAGGCACATTTTTTTCTCCATCAAAACCTGCTTTATGCTCCCCCACCCATCGCTGTGCAGCATCCGCTCCATCCCTCAGCATCAGGACCGCAGCCTTACACATTTTCCGCTACCCGCCGGTAGGGGGTGCTGCTGCAGCCATATTTCCACAATGCCGTCATGAAACAAACCTCTGCTGCTTGAACGCATGTCCTCTCTTTGAAATATCATAATACCTAAATTACTGGAGTCTAGATGATGCATTGTATGTCCATCAATAGTTATAAACCAGTGAGTTTTTTTTTTTTTTTTTTGAAGTGAATAAAAAGACTGCTTATAAGCTCAGTCTTAGATTTATACAAATATCATTTTAAGCATTTAGATTTCAAACGAGCCGTTTTAAACTCTATCCAGTACCTCATAAAAGTATTCATATTATCAGAGTAACATTAAGTCTTAGAAGTTCTCTTAGCTCTGATTGCAGGGTGTCTGACATGTAAATGGCTTCCTACATGAAATCTAATCAAAGCTACAGGCAGTTTTCAACCTGAGCTGGAAATCCACTGAGACTACAAATTACTTTCGACGTACAACAGAAAATGATTTAAGACCTACAGCTCCCTGCTAAAGTATTCATACCTCTTCTTCCAGCTTCGTCTAGAAATTGTTTTTTCCCCTCTATTATTTCCAAAATAGCTCAAAGCTCAATCAGACTGGATGGAGAACATCTGAGAACATCTATTTTTAAGTCATGTCCCAGATTTTAAGTTGGATGTCTGGACTTTAATTTGTCTATTCTAACATTACGATCCTGCTTTGGATGGCTCCGTCCATCTCTTCCTCAACTCTGATCTACATTGCTGTTGCTCCTGAAGGCAAACATTCCCACAGCATGATGATACCACCACTTTATCTCATTTGGTCAGAAGCCTTTCCTCCATATTTGCAGTGTCCCCACCACTAAACTGCAAAGGAGATTTTATTATTGCTTTCTTTCATCAACAACTTTCTATTTATGCTGTTTATTTACAGGGACAATGTACATTTCATTAATTTTTTAGTCATGCATGCATGGTACCTGTGCTGCCAAAAACTGCTAATTTCCATCTGCAGACAGGTTGATGTAGTCAATTGTGGTTTGACAAATCACAAATTGCTGGAAAAGCCGATATAATTATTAATTGCATACAGGTCTGATAATTTATTATTTAGATCTCACTAAAACCAAAACAAACAAGCAAACTACAATCAGACAATTCATAGAACAATTTCATTGTCTTCATCAATAAAGAGTAAAAATTCTGCTTTGAGGATTTAAAAAAAAAACAACAAAAAAAAACACTAAAAGTTATCCACACAACAGATTCCACTGGATCACTGTAGCTCCTTCAGAGTCAACATGAGACTTTCTGGGTGTTTTCAATTCTTCTTTTCCTTGCCAACTTGTCAAGTCAGGTGAATGACCATATACAGACAGGTTTTCTGTTGTGTACCTTACACTCATTTTCCTTTAACGTAACATTGCTTTGACTTCTTCACAAATGTATTCCTAACCTGTCTCCTGCGTTCCTTTGCCAACTTCTACGGCCTTTATAAGGCAGATGTATGCATCCCGAGAATAAATTACACATATTTGGGTTTCTACCATAAAACCCAAATATGACTTCGGAGAGTAACTGGATACAAAAAGAAATAAAAACCTTGTATAATATCTTTCATCTTCACAGATGTGGGCTTATATTTCTTAAACCACATAAAAGTGAGATAAACACATTGAACTTTTTAAGGTTGGAAGAAGAAAGAATGCAACAAAACTAGAGATATAAATACTTCTGCAGTGTACAGTAGATCATTAGTAATTTTCCATTGCATATTAATAGTAATTTGTAGTCTCGGTGGATCTCCAGCAGAGGTCAAAAAGTGCCCGTAGCTTTGATTAGACTCCATGTAGGAAGTCATTTACATGTCAAACTCACTGCAATCAGACCACACATACAGGAAGATCTTCAAGCGATAGCATTACACAGATAATTATTTTTAAGCTGGCAGTGGTTAAATATAGACACATTTGGCCAATTATGGAGGCGACATGAATTTGAAGGGAATTCAGCACCATCAAAAGCACAAACACTTGAGCTTTACAAACTCTGGCAGACACTACAGAAAAGCTCTGGTTTGCTGCGATAAATACGTTAAGATCAAGAAGAGTTTTCCAACAGGAAACCTAAACTACATGCAAGGTGACATATATTCAATTTGAGTCAACAGTAATAGGTTGATAAACCAAATCTGTTGGACTAACTAGACATCTTCCTTCTGTTTCTTTAGAAATGTTGTTGATCTAAACAGATTTTTGGACCAGCTTGTGCTATGCTCGCCTCAGAATTTTCCCTTTTGCTTATTAACTTCGCCCCATCTGCACATTTTACTGTTTACTTCATAAACGGGGTTTGGATTTGACATAAGATCAGAACTCTCTTTCATTCTCACTGCAGGACAAAAGCTGTTCAGCTCCTGTGTTGCTCAGAGGGAGGTAGAGCCAGAGGCAAGCTGCTGGTGAGGAGCAGGTTCACACTTGCAGCTTCCACCACTGGCTCAACACTCCTCTTCCTCTTCCTCTTCCCTGATGTTTGAAAAATGCATCTGAGCATCTTTAGGCTGTGGAGAGGCAATAAACTGCTCTTCAGACGCAAATATTACAGGGCTCACCCTGCACAGACTGACAACGTCGCAGCTCTTCAGGCAGGGAGACGTGATTAATGAATTTGACGTCACAGAGTGATTAGACAAATAAGGAGATAACATGTAGGTCCCATATAATTTTAGCTCGTGGTTGTAATTCACACCCAGACCATGTGTGAGGTAAACTGGGTCATATTTGCATGCAAATGCCTGCCATATGTCATTCTGGATGACCCAAAGGTTTTCGGCACAATTAAATGCAAGAAAAAAAACACCCAGGTTCTGGCTACAGCATAATATTATCCTTTATTTTTGATGAAAAAAGGTTAATAGCAGGCCACAACATATAAACAAAACTTTTACACTCCATCTAGTCCATGATCCCTTCACATCAAAATCAAAGCTAGGGAGGTGATGACAGACAGGCCGATGACTGTGTAGCCGGTGCGGTAGACCTCTGGAATTTTGAAGCCTTTCCCGATATCCCAATACTGTAAAAAAAAAATAAATAAATAAATAAAATAAATCAATGCATATAAAGCAAGCCATAATGGAAAAAGCATCACCAGATTGTATATCTGAATATGCAATCAGCTTTCTGTCAAAGGAAAATTAGATCTCCATTTAGGCTGAATGAGAAACCATGACAAAATGCAAAAACAAAACAATTACAGAGTTCTATCAGCTTAAGAATCTTAAACAGAATGGAAATGGAAAAGGAGTATATTGGGAGGAATCAAAGTCCAATATTTGTCGACTTACCAGGTGACGGATGCCATTGTAAGTGTGGTAAGTCACGGGAAAGGCAATACCGAATTTTGCCAACCCAATTAAGAACGGACCGACGGACAACGAGTGGATCAGGTCCAAGTAGTGAGTGTAGTTTCCAGGAAAGATCAACGCTGCCATGGCAAAGGCTGAAATGGCTGAAAACAGACAGAAGTGAAGAAGAATAAAAATATAGGACCTAAAAAAATAATGTGCAGTGTTTTAACACATTTCTCATGTCAATCTTATAGCTCAGGCTCTAAATATGTAACATCTGAAAATCATCAAAAGGAAGGGTAGACAGATGGACAGCAGACATGTACATCTGGATGATGAAAAATGGGTGAAATAAAAACTGGTTGGAAGCATCATTCAGACAAACATGCAAGAATAACTCAGCAGCATTCTGTTATCATTCCCCTTTCATGTTCCGGTTAAAAGCCCGTCAGCACATTTACAGGTGAAAAACCAACATGTACACACATGCAGAAAACAACTCAGCCAATCAGAAACGGATCATGCACACAACCCCAAAGAAAACATGGATGAAAAGATGGAGGATTGATGAATGGGGGGATGACTGCAGGGGTGGACAGAGGAATGAATGGATAAATGTAGACAATGGATGTATGGCTAAGCATAAGAGCGTAACGCTATTTACAGAAAGACAGCTGGAAGAATAGATGTATGAATGGATGAGAGGACAGAGAGAGATAAATGAATCACTGGATGCACGGATGATAAAACAAAAAGACAGATTGGAAAATGAATGAATAAAAAGCAGGTTAGCAATCATTGATAGAATAATGTAAGGAGGGACAAATGGATGCTGAATCGATGAAAGCATGCATCTAAAGGATAAACAGACGGATAGATGGAGGGAAGGGCGGATTGGTGATGATTAACAGATAGATGGAAATGATGGTAGATTCATTCATGAATGATATTTCTATGTATATCCTTTATAATACAATTCAGGATTAAAAAAAAAAACTTTTAGAAAGTTGGCACCAGGATAAAGTTAGGGTAATTCCTCCATACTGTTATTTTCTTCCCATAATTCTCCACACTGGCTCATTAGTCCTACATTATTTCATTTCACATGACTATGAATGAGTCAGACGGCTGGCCTGTTACTTCCCAACATATAGTTCCTCAATTCTGGTTTCTCTATCACTAAACTTCAAAATGAAAACCAAACAGTGGCTCTGAATCTGACCATCTACACACTGGCAGTCTATTACAAAACACTGAATGCAAATTTGCCCCTTGGCTTCTACTGGTTGTGTCTGAATAAATAAAAACTAAATGTCTTTCCATTTCCTTTCTGAAAGAAAAAAAATAATAGAATGGATATTAAAGTAAACACAAAGCTGAGCTTTGAATGAAGAAAGGAAAACAACAACAAAACAAATTAAAGCAAGACCCTTCACTCAACTCCGCCACAGTAAAATAATGGCTGGAATATGTAAAATAAGCACAGTTAAAGCAAAGAAATACAGCATATAGAGCTGATCCACAGTTGGTGACAGGTTTAGTTTGCTGGCATATATGATATGTTGACAGAAGGTTGAATGGAATAAGTGAGTGATAGGGTGAGCCACTGCAAGTGGCAGCCCAGAGAACTGACCTTTATTGAATACATAAACATGCAAAACAAAACTTAACTCAGCTTTTACAGCGCCTTTCATCAATGTCAGTGGCTCTTTTGTGCAGCATCACCGCCATTCACGTTCAACGCTTTAGAGCAGGCATGAGACTAAGAGCTGCTAAACTGCCTTTTCACATCCACAGGTTTAATTGAACAACATTTGCTTTTTTTATTCTAGTAAATGCTCTTAAGAGCAATCAATAGCGATGGGAGTAAAATGCCCTGAAGAGATTTTCAGGGTCAATCAGGAGTGACTGCAAAGCACAGCCTCACTTTGATGTTAGATTTATAGCAGCACAGACTCAAACTGGATAGGAAGCGGTGTGTGTGTGTGTGTGTGGAATAATTTCTTTATAGTAAAAACCAAGCACCACTTGGAGGAAACAAGCGTTACCTCCACTGAGTCCCACTCCGGTTCCTCTGTGTGTGATGGACATCATCATGGGAATGGACCATCTGCAACAAACACAGGAACCACATATGTGCCATCGCTGGCAGGTAAAAATGTATATCTATACAATAGAAATTCACTAAAAAGTTATATTACTGCAGTATTTGTTAAAAAAAATATCAAAATGTCAAACCTTTATATTCTAAAAATGTTAATCAATATTGCTCCCAGCTACTGGAAAAATTATTTTTTAAGAACAATACAATTTTAAAGGAGGTTTAAAAAGCCAACTTTCCATTAAATGGGCGATGTTATGTATTTTATAGCACAATCACATAACTATGTTACCTTCTATTATAAAGATACTGTATATCTCTCTCTCTATATATATATATATCAAACATGACTGAAAAGAAATTTGACGCCTTGAAATTGGGCTCTTCTGTCGAAGCTGCTACTCTTTCCAACATTCGGCCTTCAGTACGTCATCACAACAATGCTTCTCCATTAGGCTGTTTAAGACTGTTCTTAGGAGAACTGGACATCTGCAGTTCCACCAGGTGTTTTCTAATTGCTACTGCCACTAGTCTGTAAGAGCTGAGTTGGACTGGTGGTCGTTTGTGATACTCACACAGGGGATGGCTGCCACAGGAGATAAGAGTCAAAGCAACAATTCAAATATGTTTTTGATGAAGGAATAACATAATAAACACAATGTAAAGACTAAAAAGTGGATTTCCCATAATACACCTCCTCTAACAGTAACTTTGATACTGCTTTTGATACTCTCTATTGTTCCTCCAAACTCTGGGAACTTGATTTCTAAATTGAACTGAAAATATACTTTTGTCTGAAGGCAAAATTTAAACCTTAAATAGGTTTTAATTCACAATCATCTAATGTCTGTAGTTTTCCCTGTTGCTTGTGCACCTTCTTTCATTACATTTCTCCTTCTACTAAACTTTCTATTAATACATTTAGAGGCAGCATGTTGTGAACAGCCAGATTGTTTAGAAATGACAGTTGTCCAGTCTCCTCCATGATTGTGTTAGCCAAACATTGTCAGAATAAACAAATTCCTAAATCAGTATAATTTTTGTATTGGCTGTATAACAGTAATGTAATTTTCTGAGAAATATATGTTGGGTTTTTATTAGTTATCAGAGTTAAGTTTTTCAAATACATCACTCTATGTGTGTAAAAAAAAAAATCTATCTGTGTTTCACTTTTTAATAACAAAAGTAAAGAAACTTTTTGACATATTTCTAGTTTATAGTGATGAGCTTGTAGGTGGGAGTGAAACAAACACCAAACAAAATCTCAATTGACTTTCACAGATATTAAAGGTGAAATAACAAAACAATGACAGGAGTTGTACAACAAAACTACAAGCCATGACAGCAACTTTTTCCACAGGCACATATACAAGTTAATGACAAGTAAAATATCTCTATAATTATCTACATATATTTATTATGTTTACGCCAAAGGCAGTGAAGGAATCTGAATCCAACTATTAGACCACAGCAGGTAACAACAGTACATTTTTAGAAATGTCAGTGCAGCTGATAAATGCCCCTCTTCATTAAAATGAAAACAGTGAAAATAAATCCAGAAAAAGAGCTTTGTGAAAACTTATAAAAAACTTATTAAAAGTTTTCTTAACTGCAGATTTTATGATGCTAGCAACTGGCTATTAATATATTAAGATGTTTATTGCTCTAAATATACAGCAATGCTGCTGTCTCCTACTGTTTAATTGGCATTAAAAACAGAAAATGCTGCTGAATACCAAAATGAACCTAATGGTGTTATTATTTTTGCCTTATTCTTGGTCGGTGTAAGATCTGCAGTGTGTAAGAAAATAAAGATCACGCTACATTATATAAGCAGCACTAATGAGGTCAGTTTGACACCTTGGTAATCTTAATCTGTTTAGTTTTCTGAGCGACCCACACAACACAAAGATTAGGTTGTACATACTTGTAAATTGTGATGTGTGGAGACATAGGTCTGTTTAATCTGGAATTTTTGTCCCAAAACTTGTTCATCTCCTCTTTAGCTGTGGTTCCCATTGGAGCAGCACTGAAACAAAGAACAGATGATTTAAACAGAGGCTTGCCGCTGCTTATTTCACACTTTTCATGTGCGGACGCTGGATTTTGTGCTGGTCATTTTGGCCCATCATCAGTTCATTACTTTAACTTTTGGTGAATTTGTACTTGAATATTCCAGGTATGAAATATTCAAGTATTTCATACTGGCCAGGATGATTATTCATACCGGCTTTGTTAAATGTCTTATATCAATAATCAATATCAGACCAGAATCTGGTCACTTTGTGTTATTCTCGTTTTATTTGAGATCACAAGCTGTCATGAGCCATTTCATTTCGGTCAACAAGTTCAAATAAATCAAGTTTATGTGTACATTCACATTTCAGCAAGAAGGCAGTTCAAAGTGCTTAACATTATAAAACACACAAACAGAAAGTCATAAGACACCAAATTCAATAATTCAGAAAACCAGTAAGCATTACATTTTCTTAAGTGTCATCGTTACACAAATTTGTTGTTTTATTTATTATAGTTATTTATTATAGTTCAAAATATAAATATGTGGAGTTTTAGTCAAGATTTAGTTATTTAATCCTCAAGATTTTTTTTTACTGGCTTTTAAGAAGAGACCACTAATCTCAAGCCCAAAGAAAGAGTTCCAGAATTTGGAGCCACTGAGCAGATCCTCAGTCTCATTTTGTTTTCATCTTAGCTGCTCCAAGTAACAGGACCTCAAGGAGCTGCTAGGAATATACGGTTGCAAAAAGCCTTTGATAAAACCTGAAACCTGTTTGTGAACAGCTCTCCAAGTCAGGAAAATCATCTAAAATGAACTGGAAGCCAGTGTAGTTGCATCGAGATTAGAGTCACAGGTGAAAACTAAAAGGATTTTGTCACCTTTTGTCACTTTGAAAAACTTGCAACAGTTTGAGGGAGGTTTTGCTAAGAAGTGTTTATAATGCATCACTATGAAAAGATGAAAAATAAAACATGAGTGATTATCTCAATCTCAGGATGGGAGTATAAATAGAGCTCCATTTGGAAATATTTTTCAGATGATAAAAACAGGAACAAACCACAGACTCGACATGTGTATATAAAGTCAAAGATTCCTAAAAAAGAATTGGCTGAAAAGGCCAATTGAAGACGCAAACTGAAAAGCAGCTCACTGGTTTGGTTGGATCAGTAGACCTTTTCACAAAACATTTTAAGATGGACTTGAGACAAATTAGTACAAGTTGTGATGTTTTTGAAATAGGAGGAGAAATGGAAAATTAATCTAAACATAATTGACAGGTAGTGACAATGCCATTTGTGTTCATTAATCAAAGAAAAAGCCAATGTTGTGGCTCGAGGATGTGATGCATGGTTCATTGTCTCAGCCAGTTGTGGGATTTGAAGTTATAAACAACAGAACTGTTTGAGGGGAATTAGAGGAAGGATTTTGAACCAAGAGAAATTTTTTTGGTATCGTTTCAAAAACAACAGTACATGGAAACACTTCACATCCACAGTTCCACCTCATGCCTCCTTTGGTTCCATAATGTCAAACTTCTTTATAAAATCTTAACCCAGCAATTTATAACAGACATAGGCGCCTCAAAGAGAAGTGATATCCAGGAACTGTCTTAGTGAAAGAGGCTACTGTAAGAAATCAAAGATTATTCATGTGGATTTTCACACAAGCTCAAAACTTACTGTCTGTAGAAGACATAGTAGTGAGGTTTTGAGAGACAGACACCCTGACGGGCCAAAGTCCTGCAAATCAACAAAAAAAAAGGAAAATGTTAGACTCACGGTAGGAATAAGAGGAGCAAAGCTGCTTTCAGTTAAACACTGGAAATAAAAATGACCACCACAACACATCAGGTAATACATATTTATAGGAAAATATAATGTAAAGCAGATAATGCTTTTAAATGTCAATGTGTTTAGAAATTGTACTTTTTTTCAAAACACCTGACTGAAATAACTGGCGCAGCTCACTTCTTATCAACTCAGGTCAGAAGGAGACGAAGTAGTTTAAAATCATGAGTATGTTTTAAAATTAAGCACTGATTATCTCAAACCACTTTCCTCTGTTATCAAAAAGATTTTAAAGGACATCCTCTTCAGAAAAGCATCCAGCTAGCAGGCGCATAGCTTTACACACATAGAAACAAACCCATTATAAGCATATGGATAAACTCCAGCTGACTAAGCGTGCATCTAATCGCACAATAAAGCGTAAAAAAGAGCTAAATACACTCGTTTCAATCAGCCTGTTATTATATTCAGAGTCAAAGTCCACTACGTGAGCCGTTCAATGCTCCTAGAAACATGTAGCATTAGCCAGTTAGCTAACTATGTCGCATAGCATTCATAAAAAATCTTCCATTATGACCGGAAATGTGAAGTTACATTTCACCAAATGTCCTCACCCTTAAATAATTTACGTCCTGTAGAAGTTATTGTGACAACCTACCCAGGGAAAACGATGAGAAAAGATGTCACTCAGCTCAAAGTTACAAATGACAGACGTACTGACCTTAGAAGCAGCGCCATGTTTGTCAGGCAGTGAGCGGAAGTGACGATGCGGATGTTGTTGTTCCAAGAGGGGTGTTTTAAAACAGGAGGCAGATTAAGGTAAACGAAAACAGATTCTTTATGCACGTGAGCTTGTACTTTTTTAAACTGCATAACAGTCGGATATAAACAATTAAAATAAATAAAATTTTAAAATATTAATTTAAAAATACCAATATGCATGTATTTTATTTTTCAATATGTAACTGCATTTTGACCAGAGTTTATCCAAAAGATTCTAGAAAATGTATTTGTAACAGTTACAGAAACTGTATTAAGTTCCAAAATACTAGAAGAAAAAAGTCAATACATTTTTGGTGTACTTTTTTTACTGTATAAAACGTTTTATACTGTAAGTTTTAAAGAATAGTAAAAGTTATGTTCTATTCAAAGGATATTATCAGTTAATATTTTACCTTCAGTACATAGTTGTCATAGCATTGTTGCTTCTTATGAATACAGATTAGTTGGACCCAGCAGATTAAGAAGTTCTAAGGGCCAATACCAAAAGGAAACTTCTACCATTTGGGAGGGGTCTTCTCATCCAGGCTTGTAGGCCGATGTCCTGCAACTTTTAGATGTCCCACTGGTTAAACACATCAGAATCAAATGGCTGAATTACCATCTCAGTGTACAACCAACCTCATTATTTCACTCAGGTGTGTTGAAGCAAAGACACATCTAAAAGTTGCAGGACACTGTACCTAGAGGCTTGGATTCGATGACCCCTGTTCAATGTGGGTCACTAAACTCCATTTTTTTGTAACTGTTTGATATTTGCCTTATCTAACATAATCAAATAATTAGATCATTAGCAGAATTGCTATAGAACTTGATTTGATTTCAGACATTTTATTCAAACTTGTTCAAATGTCTGAATTAGTTAGGCATGCGTTAGGAATTTGGAATATGTCCAAATGTTGCTGGAGACTGGAAAAGACTAGATTTTTATACTGCTACTTTAAATGTAGTAACATTTGGACATTTAGTCATTACATAGGAGATTATTATTTAGATGCTAAATGGAGTTATGTGCTGCTGGTTGGGTACTAACAGTTTCTAACATTTTATAGGAACCACACTTCAAAGAGTTTAAAGAACTGCATTTTTAGAAAATAACATTAACCACAAATTTCATGTAAAATTATAAATATTTTATGTACACTGGATGTTTTAAAAGGGTACTCAAGTTGCAGCAAGTTAAAAAAATTGGATCCAGCCATCATGTGTATCTGGGCCCCATCTGGGTTTATTTCAGGTTGAATAGGGTATTAAATGGACGTTGAGGAGGACAACAATTTCAAACAGATGTATTCCTCTTTTATTGAAAATGCTAATTAGATTGATCCAGCTCCAATTGTTCAAAGCGTCAGCAGGGCAGATTTAAGAAAAATAATTAAATTAAGTTTGTTGATTATCTTTTGAATATGGCTTTTTGTTTTGAATAATTTCAAGTAAGTGACGTTTGTAATAGAAAGGTTGTGATTAAAATAAATAAAGAAAAAGCTAAAGATACAACAGACAACATTTATGCCCGTGGTAAAACCCAATCGTCACTGTAGATTTGTGCTTTAATTTGTATAATCTCCAGCAAAATATGTTCCTTGTTTTTACTATTTGTGTCCCTGTGCACATACAGACCCACATAAAGAACAGTATTGGCCATTCAATATAAAAGTTTTCTCCTAGAGGATTCCCTGAATTCCTTTAATAATTGGAAATATTTCAGGCATGATTGCTCATATGAAAAAAGAGCAGCCTAAAGAGGATGAGTCTTGGGATGATTTGAAATTCACAGAAAGTCTTTGTTGGAAATATCCATCGAGGGATATATTTTCCTTTTTTAACCATTAAAGACTTATTTGTACCATTTGAAAAAAAATATTGCTGAAAATAAAAAAGAAGAGGTCATTATAACATGAATATTTTAGAATATGTCCCTGACCTACATGTTTTTGTATTTTGCAGAATTTAAATTAATAAGACTTCTATTTTAAAACATGTATTTTTCTTGGGAATATTTGGAAGTGAACATGATCTTTAAATAAAATGCAAATGTGTCCATCCAGTTGGGGGTTTCTTTCTACACTGTTTTCTACATTAATATCTTACCAGTTTTGGACTTGAGTTTTAGAATAAGGAGCATGAAGAAGTACACATCGTATTTCAAACTGTTTGATTTCCATTCATTTTAGTAACTGCATTTGTGTCTAATCCAAACTTTTCCAGTACTGGTCTATTCCTAACCCTAACCCTAACCAAACTTAATTCACATCATACATCTACACCTAACTAGTAGAGCTCAGTACAACTGCAAAAAAGTGAAGACCAGGAAAGAATCCTCACTTTCCACAAATGACCTTCATTTGTTGGTAAGTGTTGTAAAAGTGGTCCTCTGTATGTCACATATACAAGTGTACACACACACACACACGCCCACACACACACACTAAGCAACACTTACTGTCCATAGTTAATAATGCCCAGGAGCAATATTACATTGAATGTTTAATATAAACAGCACAATACTTTTACTAGGTGAAAAATTGCACTGTTAGTAAGCTACTTTAAAAATCTGTTGTATGATCAATCCCATAGCCTACCAAACATTAGTTTAGAGAATGGTCCATGAGAGGGAACACTGCTGCCATTGCTGTTACTCACAAAGGGACAAAAAGTTGTGGATAAATTTAAGAGATCCACAGGGACATTCTGAAGTGACCTGGAGGGAGCAATTTATGCATGTAAAGGAGAACGCTGTTCTGTGCAATGTACTTGCAAAAAAAATGACAGGCAACAACAAAGAGTCTTAGATAGTAATCCATTTTATTTGAGAACTTTCAAACTGATGAAAATCATTCAGTGTTGCTTTTCACTCAAAGGTCACAATTCATCACTTCAGTAAGAGTTTACATAAGGCACAAAGGTGCACAAGAACATCATCTTGCTATAAATGTTTTCTGATGAAACAGGAGAAAGGAACAACTCACAAGCCTTTTTTCAGCAGTATTTTATGATAATCGGATTTGTGAACTGATCCATGCAATATTACATCTGACAGACACACACGCAGTTTCACCCTCACAAAGCCCGGAAGTAAAACACACATACACACACGATGCAAACTGACATTTTCTGAATGTTAATAATACGTCTCCAGCTCCACCCAACCTGGAAGAAACCAAGAGAGAGAGAGAAGGAGAAAAAAGAGGAAAAGTGTCAGGGAACAAAAAAAATGACAGGTTTCATAATAACCCATTGTATCGCTCTATTTGTATTCATCACATTGCCTTTCTCTTCGTACATTTCCAAATGAATCCCGTTATAACTCGGAGTCTGATCAGCAGCCCGTGACACACAGATTAACAGAAATGATTAACTGTCAGCATGGATTGTATTTGTCTGCCCACGTCTTGCCCCTCATCAGCTGAGACGCACTGGCAGAGAGCAGATTTTCAGCCATTGTAAGGTTTCCATATCGTATGGACGATCTTCAGGGCATATCTCAAGAGTCTTCATCAGCCTGCTTTAATTTCCTCTCCAATCATTTAGCATTGGCTCTGTTGATGGGTGATCAGGTATGTTTATTTCCTGGCTTAAGTTTGACATATTGGATATTAGCTCATTGGCAAACAGGATAACCACTGCGCTGTGCTTCAACACAGAATACAACCGGAAGATCAAATTGGCTTGCCAGAAAAAGATTGTTTATGTGTTTGTTGTATTCCAAAGTCTGTGCTTTAAACTTCAACTTGTTTAAATGAGTACCTGTGTTTCCAGTACAAATCTGCAAAAAGCTTTGACAATATTCCGCTAGCGTCGAAAAAATTACATTTTGCAATTTTGGTGTTTCATTTAAATAAGAGCCGCAATTAAAATCACACGTGAATAAGTTTGGTTACACAATAATTTTTTTTTTTTTTTAATCCTTCAAATTACTTCCTGTCATCTTCTTCTTTGTGGTTTGCACCAATGGAAAGATCTGGTTGTTGATGTGACTCGTGATACAAATAAATAAACCAGTTTTGATACAGTCAGAGTCATGACTTGAATCTGCTAAAAAAAAAATCTATGAAGCTACTAAAAAATTAGGGCGTTCGCAAGGAGATCTTCCACTCATAACCTTATCAATGATACAAATGGAAACATGCAAAAACATTGGTCAGCAATCATAATATATAATTTAATTTCAGTCAAGGAATTTGTTGAAAAGGGTCATTGTTTTATTTATTTTTTCAAAAATGTCCCTATCAGAACCAAACTTCTCAAGGAGTTTATAATGGAGTGAGGACATCCATTATAAATTGAAATGTTTATACCCAGTGGTTGTTTTGAAACTTTATTGAAGTTGTATATTGTACAATCATCCCACCCTGAAAAGCAGAATAGTTCCATAAAACAATTTAAAGATCTAAAATAATATGTCATTCTTGCTCAGGTTGAGCTTTTCCTTCTCACCAGAACCTTGCAACAATTGGCAAACTCCTGTGGGGCAAAACAGATTCTTCAGTTGTAGGGGCAAACAAAGCGGAGCTGAAATAATTTCTGCCTGGCCCAAAAAGCCTTGGCATCCATCAAAAAGGCTTAATAGCCAGAGACATTGTAGGACAAGGGTCAGCATTCTCGGACCTTTGATAGATGGAGAAGTCCAAGAGGCAAGAAAAATCTAAACCTGGCCAAGTTTTTGTTGAAAGGTCTGAATTCAGCTCAAGACTTCAGCTGGACTGGACAGCCATGTTTTTTTTTGTTTTTTTTTTACATTTCTTTGTTTATCCTCAAGACTGCAAACAGTGATCTAAGACGTTACTTAAAACTCTGATCACAATCTGGTGCACACGCAGCAGTTGGCTTGCGCTTGAGATCAAATTCAATTTCAGCCGTCAAGAGGATGTTTAAATTTCACCGACAGAGATTTCTCGTTTATAAGCTGTGATTTCATTTTATGCTCCTTTTATTAAACAGGATTCCTGAACAAACTGTCCTGACACACCAGCATTTAAATGCTATTTTGTTAGAAATCAAACTTGAGAGGCAAACAATGATCATTCCAGTGTTGCACAGGCAGCAGCTTTTACACCCTAGGAAATAGGCTTGAATCGATTGCATTCTACTAGATTACTGATAGTTTTCAGTTGCTTTTATCAACCATCAGGCTTCTGGTTTCTTTTTTATTACAGCTTGGATTGATAGAAACTTTTAAATGGAAAATGAGTGCCGATCCTGTTTCACAATGCATCCTAAAATTAACAATGATGCCATTCATTCATGTCAGAGACTAAAGGTAGGTTACTCCCTTTGCTTTATTCACACGATGGGACTTTTCAATGAGACAGCTGCAACCGGTGCTGAATGTTCCTGCATCCCAACCAGTTCTCTTTTGCATTTTGCCAAAATAAAAGCTGACAGTAATCACCCATAATTGTGACTAATTTCTCAGCAATTCATCACTATGTTACATCATATTTATTATTCATTCTGGTTTAAACTGAGAAACAATGACACACGAACAAACTGCAGCAATTTTGGCTTGATTGACTGATGATTTGTTTCTGCTATAGAAGCCAACAGAAAACACGACAAATTCAGTGTGGAAAATAAGTATTTGATTCCTTGCTTATTTTCTACATTTGCTCAATTGCAAAAAAAAAAAAAAAAATGCACATTATGGTAGTTTTATTTTATTTTGAAAAGACAGTAATAACAGAAATTTCTACTAAAAAGATGCATTACATAAAAATTGGCTTGCATATGATCGAGCGAATAACAAAACCAGAGTTATGCCACCCAAAGATTGGTTATGTTGCCATGTTACACACAGATGAATCAAGTATTTATTAGCATATATATATTAGCAGAATCAGTTTCTTTAACTGTTTCCAACCACCATGGACAAATCAAGGAGCTGTTAAAGGTAGATGGATACAATGAACATCAGCCAGAGTTTTTTGAGAAGATGAGAGCTTTTAAGACAATTGGCTCACTTTAAATGGACCAGAGTTTGTATAATCCATTAGTCCGGACCTTTTGTGCAGGTGAGAATGCAATAATGCAAATCCTCAATCAACCAAACCAAGACTCACATTTTGAGACGGTCTTTGTTTCCAAACAAACTTCGGTATGGGTCGGCAAAAATGTATTTATAACATGGCAAAAATGTGTTGTTATAAGTGAAATAATCTGCCAAAGGATTTAAAGAATTATTTACTTAAAACAAGCTCATGTATCTTGCTAAGTTAGTTTTTTTCTCATTTCAAGTGCACTAAGATATTTGCACTAAAAACTAAAATCAAAAGTTCTTTGTAACATTTTGTGCCTTGATACGGCCAACTGCAGGAAATATACATGTTTTTGGACTTCATGATTCACCATTTCTCAGCTTGAACCAGGATGAATAATAAGGCAAGCTCTTCCATTTTGCTAATGCTACTACTGGTTGTACAGGTTGTGATAAAATCGCACCATTTTCTGCTTAGTGATCCTGCTGCCAGCATGTTCTGGTCAGGACACACAGAGGATCTCCCTGATTCAGCTTGCAGCAGCATTTACCGACTCTGTTCCAAAATAAGAAATACCCCATTGCGATAGATGTGGTTAATGAGCTGTTCATTGAAAGTGGTATTATAGTTATGTAGGACTTCCATATTTGTTTTTTCTGGGTCCTTCATTTCTGTCCAGTGGGAGCAATTATTGTCACCAGTGTGGCTTTGTTTGCAAATTATAATCCACTTGCAAATAAGCACAATGTGAAAGCAAAGCACGCAAAATAAAAAAAATACAGTCTGCTTTTGATCCAGACCAAACAAAAGGACCAAAGGACTTTTCTGGTGTGAATACACCCTAAAATGACCAACAGTCACCCTCCACGTCAGAAGGTGAAGGGATGAAAATATTCATCAGAAAGATAATGGATCAGCCTGCAGCTATATGGAAAGTTACAGGACCACAGTAACCAAGAACACCACAGGTAAAACATTGTAATGGACTGAAATCTTACATCCTATTCACGAAGAAGGCATGTACAGACATTTATTTGGTTTGTCTGTGAGCTTCTTAATGATTCAAAGAAGAGAGAAGATGAGACCGAAGTCAAGCTATTTTGGATCATCTCAACCTGCCGTGTTTGGAAGAAAAGAGTTGATATGACCTGAAGAACGTTGTGCAAACATTACTCTGAGACAGTTTTTCTGCTAGTAGCATACAATGACTTCTTCACATCAAGAGTCTATTTAACAGTGTGATTTCTTATAAAATCTAGGAGAACACCAAAGATGGGTCATGGATAAGTGTTCCAGCATGACAGTATAACCCAAGATACCCTGCTAGGACAGCAATGATGGAGCAAGATAGGAGCCATGTTAAGGTTATGGAGTGGCCGGGTATGTTCAGTTGGGGGGTAAAAAGAAACTTTAGTCTTACAGAAAATCAATGATGTGAGCAGAAGGTTCCAGTTGCCAAGCAGCAGGCGAGAAACCTAAAGGATTTAGAGAGTTTCTTTACAGAGTAGTTGGTTAAAATCCCTCCTAAGATGCATAAAAACCTGGTGACCGCCTACAGAAAATGTCTGAGTGCTGTGCTCACCAACATAAGTTCTTCACCACGTTCTGAGTTCAGATTGGACAAGAAATTAAATATATTTCAATCAATAACATACAAACGCTAATAACTTTTATGTGATGTATTTTCTCATAATTTCTGTTGATATTCTGTACATGAAACGGCCATATTATATACCGATAAAGTTTTTTGCTCCTAAGTGAGCAACCTTGGATATTAACAGGGGATCAAATACTTATTTCCTTCACTATAAAACATGGTTTGCTGTGTTTACGAGCATTTTGACATGTGGATTCCTTATGGAACAGTGTGCAGTGTATTCTAAGAATGGTAAAATAACTATCTTAAATTAGAAAAACAGACTAATCTGTACAAGGTGATCAATAGTTTTAAATCTTTGAATGGATGCTAAAATTAAAGTTTAAATTCAACAAGTTAACAAGTATATTGATTTCAACACCACATTCATACTGAGGTGAGTGTACTGTATGCTGCTGTAACCCCACCTGTATATTTATGTATGTTTCGTTTCATTCTGTTTTTTAGTTGTGTCTGATTTCCTGGGATGTTTCTCATCATCCAGCTGAAAATAAGATCTAAAAACTAGTCTTGTAATTTGTGAAAGTGTCCTTGAGCAAGACATTGAAAGCTATTGTTGCCTCCAAGAAGCTCACAGGTGGATAAATGAGGATTTTACATTTTTAATTATTGGCTGAAAAGACTTTCATAACAAAGTGCTGTGTCTGTTTAATCGCATCTTCTAGAACGTACTTGATAAATTGCATAGCAGCGTACACAGCGCAACATCTGCTGCAAAGGGGCTTCATCTGCATGGAGATTTTAAGACTTTAATGCCATGAGAGTTTCCAATTAAAAGAGTAAAGTCTTATTTGGAGCATTTACTTTTTACCCAGACAGTATGGAAAGCTGAGACATGAGCAGTAGATGAGAGCCACGGTTCTAGTGGAAAATAGCAAATGGGCAAAAGGGATGTTAAACTGTTGTTTTCTTACTTAATTTTTCATCCAATAAAAACAAACGAGCTGAAAACCTTTTCATCCTTAAAACTGCTTACCTCCTGGGCTCCTCCGCAGAATGAATTTACGGATTTCATCGTAAACAAAAATGAGCAGGCTGTAGGGAAGGGCACAGAACCACCACAGAATCCTGAGAGCAACGAGAAAAATGGAGTCAGGGAGGAGGGAAGGCGAACGCAAACAGCGAAGAGTCACTGGCAGAGTGCAAATCATTAAACTCACTGCAGTCATTTCTGAATATTAAGGGGCTAACAAGGTGGTGTTTAAAAAGATCAGAGACTTCATTTGAAGTTGAGAGTAACAGGCTAATGGCAAGCTATTAGGTCTTCAAGGGGTTATTTTTCGGTTCAGTGGAGATGTGTGTATACGGTGCATACTTCATGGGGTACATGCGCAGGGCCACATCCATCCCAGGGCAGTAAGAGAGGAAGGCAGCCAGGGACGTCTCTACAAACAGGCCGAAGATCAGGATCCTGTTCCTGTTGCACACACATTAATAAATGTATTAGCAACAGAAAAGACGAGATGTACATGCCACTAAAAACACAGCTTAAAATAAAGCAACAAGAAGTTGGTATAAAATAATTTTTTTTCCGGGTTGATTACTTTTTTTTTTTTGCATAGTAAAGAAACATCTGCTTACGTATTTTCCATCCTGTATTTTTATGTCAAGCACATTTAAATATGTCAATTGCCCTGTAAATTATTCTAGTAATAGTAATGTCATCATGTTTTATGATTATTACTTATGTACACGGATTCCTTGTAAGGCAAAACTAACTTACAAGCAATTTTTCTGCACAGAGTAGGAGCTTGTTTTATGTACACGATTCCTTACTATTTATCAAAAAGTATTAGATATAAGTGAAATAATCTGCTGGTGAAACAAGCCATTTTCCCCATATTATAAGTATCTTCTTCCACTGGAGTATTACCTCTTCATCAAAATTAAGGCATTACTGACTTAAAACAAGCGCCTATATTTTGCTAAAAAGTTACTTCCAAGTTAGTTTTGTCTGATTTCAAGTGTACCAAGATATTTGTGCGAGAAACTAGACCAAGAAAATTTGGTAATATTTTGTGTTTTTGCAGTGTGATATTGGTCCGATAAGTAAAACTAGGTCAATATTAACAGATAATATTGATTTCCATCCATTTCAATCAGTACTTTCCATTTATGTAAACATTTGTGGTTCACATGCTCTGCTTCTTTCATCACAATAAAACCAATAACAGTTCTGATGATTACTTACCTCATGCCTTGCTGAAAGAGTGAATTCCTCCTGGTCTTGCAGATGATCAGATCAGCCCACTGGACAACCACAATGCTGGCAAAGAAGGCTGTGTGGCAGGTGAATTCAATGATCTTCCTCTGTTCATATGTCTGCAAAGTTGGAAAAGCAGGTTTTATTTGCTTTTATATGAAAATGCCAATATACATAAAGCCATGCTGGTGACTATGTGCTCCCACCCCTTACCCACTGCTGCCCATAGCTGTCCTCCAGGTCATTGAATTCCCGGTCATCCCAGTTGATGCGGATGCCCAGTAGGTCTTTTGGGAGGAAGCCGTTTTCAGCCAATATCACAAAGTAGGTGAAAAATCCAGCCAGAGCCTGCATCATACCTAGAGGGAAGAATAACCACTTCTTAATAAGGCACCAACACTAATAAATATATATTTTAGGTACAGCTAGCTAAAACTATAGTATTTTTTGTTAGTATTTAATTTTCTCTGTACATATGATAATTCTGCAAATGTAAATCTGTGTTTCATTCCCCTTCACAGCAACAGATAGACTGTAATGTAAAGGAAATAGAGACAAATGTCATGTCATGTTAGCATAGAAAATTCATTTATTGTCCATTAGTTGCTCCAAACACAATTCATCATGATTAATATGGTTGTCTCCAGGTTTCTCACAAGTCTGTCAGAAATTAAAATCATTTATTTCTATTCACAATTTATATTCTGTCAGGTTGTATTGACCTGTATGGAAAACACCGGAGGAAATTTGCGGAAATGTCTTCTGCACTGTTTGTGCAATGGTTTTTGTTCTGTTGTGGCTTAAAGGTGCCAACTGATTAAAGTTTTTTTGTTTTTTTTTTATGACATTTTTGGCTCTAGTGGCCTTTAATTGATAGTTAATTGACAGGAAAGTGGGTAATGAGAGAAGGGGAAGACATGCGGCAAAGGCTGCCAGGCCAGGAATCAAACCTGCGACAGCTGTGTCTCGGACTAAGGCTTCCCCATGAGGGTTGTGCTTAACCCTGTGCCACCACAGAACACCCCTAAAGTTATTTTTAAATTACTGGTCAACTGCACTTCCAGCAGCTGGTATATTTACAAAGAACATACGAACAGTCCATGATTCCAATGTTACATTTTGTCACATTGGAATCAAAATCTTCAGTATCTTTTATTAGGATTTTATGTGATAAACCAACACAAACTTCTTAATTGTGTTGTGAAGTAGAATGACACATGAGTCCCGCATTTTTGCAAGTAAAAAGCTAAAAAATGTGGTGTGTGTTTGCATGCATCCCCCTCAGGCAATGCTAAGGGGGCTACAGAACCCATTTTAAATTGTAACTACAGCTGGGAGCCTTTTTGGGGTATTCCTCGACCAGCTTTCTACATTTACAGTCTTTTCCCATGTTCCTCTTTGCAAAATAGCTCAAGCTTTGGCAGAAGGGAGAATGTCTGTGAACATTAAATTTCAAGTCCTGTCAAAAGTTCTCAACTAGATCTGTTCTTGGCCAGTGGTTCCCAACTCTGACAATAAAAGCTCTCAGCTTGTGCAATGGCCACATTTTTATGCACTGAGTTTACATCTCACTGCGTGAGAAGATTTATGCTTACAGTCCTGCTGTGATGATGTATACAATAAATATTTCAGTTAATGACTCAAACTGATTAAATGCTGCCGATTTGGTAAAATCCTGGAACAACAGGAGGTTGGAGGTGTGAGCTCCTCCGTTATGCTGCAGAACTAAATTCAAGACACATTTCAATTTATCTTCCACAGTTGTTTCGCATTTCTGTTTCCGTCTCACATTTCTGTACTTTGACTCACAAATAAAGGAGTCAAAAATATAAAGCATGCGAAATTTGGAAGAAATCGAGTCCCTGGAAAAGGAGTATTGCAACAAGGAGTGCAGGAAAATCCAGCATTTAACGTGAGTACATTTATTCAGCTGAGAACAAACGTCTTATGGTAAGAAATAAATCATTCTCACAAAAACACAAGTGCTACTATAACTGCCACTTCAACTAAATGTGATCAATGAAATGTAATTTATTTGAAAATAATATTTTTATTTGGTAATCCACTGTGCTCTGTTTCCTTGTGATGTAAATAAAATATGACAGAGGGTTATTTTCATTAGCCACTTTTTAAAATGGAGCAGACAACCCAGAAGGTTCTGGAATGAAGCAAGTTATGAATTTGTCCACAACTGTTAGGTATGGTAAAGGTCTAATGATGCTGAGGGCTTGTTTCTCTAGTAAACATCCTTTGGAAGCTTGTCAAAATCATGACATCTCCGAAGGAAATTTTAAATAAAAATCTGTTGGTCTCTGCCATAAACTGAAATGGATAATCATTGATTTCCAAAGCAGAATAATTATCCAAACATCTGGACAAATCTATTTAAACAACCGTCTTCCATAACCATCTCAGTTTTCCAGATCTAAATCCTGTAGAAAACCTGAATCATGGAAGAGCCTTCCCTCTTTGTAGCACAAATTTGTGACATTTTATAGAAAACTACAGGATTTCCCTTTTGTATGTCAATATTCTATTAACTGTTGTGCACTTGATTTTATTGGAAATTATATTTCTTAACACTTGTTTTTCCCCATCAGAATAAATGTACATATGTTACAGGTTGGCTATTTCAATTTTTCAGTTTGAGATTAAGCTACTTAGGCTTTTTTTTTTTTTACCAAGGTTGCAAAGAGAACAGATGATGCAGTAAGTTATTTTATTATAAATGATACCCACAGACTTTGTTGACTAAGCTGGAATTCAACAATATGAGTATCAGGTCTTTATATCATAATGTTTTTATCTAGCTCACATTGTCTGACAGAGATAAAAGTGACATCAAACACTAAAAAAAGGCTGTGTAAAGTTTTAAGAATCCCTACTTCCAAAAGCTGCTTTATCACTGTCAAATCCATATTGAGCCATTAATCACTCCAGACAATCGTGTAAATCATTTCCCATCTGCCGTATGACAGCACAGTATAACAACTGAGCCGGTGTTATTAAGGAGCATTTAGGAAAAGAAACATGCCATACAGGCCCGTACAAAAAGACTCAGATCTCTAAACAGTTTAATATACTGCTCAAAAAAATAAAGGGAACACTTAAACAACACAATATAACTCCAAGTAAATCAAACTTCTGTGAAATCAAACTGTCCACTTAGGAAGCAACA
>CAEGAD010086436.1:0-26107 GCA_903067055.1 Poeciliopsis paucimaculata | reverse complement strand
ACTTTGGCTTTATGTTGTTTAGTTTTTATCCAAGTACATTTTTTGTTGATAGAGACTGAGAATCCATTTTATTTTTGTCTTTGGTTGTTTTGTTTATCAGTTCCAGTGTTAAGTGTTCGTTTGAAAATAAAGTGTATCCATCTTTGGCATGCATTATTACATTATTTCCTTTAAATCAGTGTAAAAAGGTCTTCAAACAATATTATCGTTTATCGCAATAATTTTTGAGACAATTAATTGCCTCAAAATTAGTTGAGGCAATTAATTTTGCCTGTCACGATAAATTTGTTATTGTGACAGGCCTAATAAAGGATAAAAAAAATAATAAAATCAGCATGCTACGTAACTATGAGGCGAGTTCAACAGCTTTTTCACTGGCTGGACTATGCACCGAGGAACACATAAGTAAACTTTATCAGCGCAGACACAGCGCTAACAGGAAGTATGTGTGAGATGCGAACGCACACACCGCAGAATTCTTTCTTCACGTAACGTATATTAACAACGCACACCTCTGAAAGCGCAACTATGGGTTACATTTGCAGCTCTCAATGAGCTGAGCAAGCAGAGCAAACGCATTGGCTTTTAAATTTGGCTCATACCTTGATAAAGAATTCTTAAAAGAAACATGAGTTCTGACAGGGGATTGATATAAATCTCAATACAGGTCAGCCTGTGTCCAGGTTGAGTGAAGGGAGGCGCACACAATCCGCACCGAGGTAAACTTCGGAGATCCAGCTGTGACTGTGCGCTAAGCAGTCAACACAGAGAGGCACCAGCGGTGTGATGGCTGCGCTCTCCTGGCTTTGTGCTCTGATGCTCTGTTAAATGCATCAATTATAAACCCAACTTTCAGGAATAATTCTGCCAGTGAAATGCACTATGCAGCAAAGATGCTTGTAGTCAGCTTATGCAAAAAGATATAAAAATAAAAAATATATATTAAGCAAATGCCTCCCCTCCCCCCAAACAAGAAACACTCCAAAGGTTATAAATTTAAGCTTAATGCCTCAACAGCAAAATGACAGCCGGAAATTGTAAACTGCTTAAAATAATAAACTATAGAATGATAGAAAACCTAAAAACTAAAAATCACATTTTAAAAAAAGTATTTTGGGAGGAGGATTTATACGCAACAGAAATTTAATGACTGAACTTATTTTGTTTTTCAAAAGCCCCAAATATTTGTCTAAGTGTTATGTTATTAAATCTTTGAAGAACTACAAAGAAAGAAACAAACACATTTTACATTTTTTAAATGTCAATTTTTAATATTCCATCACAATGAACAGGTCAAAGAGGTTGATATGTCTATTTTAGTTTAAAAGATAAAAAATATGAAATTAGTAATAAACAGTGAGTCAGCTATTCATCTTGATTCTATTTGTTTGCATACATAACATAGGTATTAATTAATGACAAAATGTTGCCAGAATGATAGTTTCTGTCCAAAATGTTACATCTGATTCAAAAAAACTTTAAATTGCATACTTTTAGCTTTATTGATTATTTTGTAATTTCAACACTGACACTTAAATTTTTAAAGAAAAACAGATAAGATATAATGCACATCTACCAAAACCTATTTATGTAATTACTAATTACAGGGAAAGGTGGTATTTTTTATTTTTTGCATTTACTGGATATGTGTGGGGCTAAATTTTATGTATTTACCAGATAATCATTTCAGTTTCAGGATAGTTGCAGGAAAATGACCATAAAGTAAGAAAATACTTTAAAATTAATGTTATTCATTTTGTATTTCCAGTCAAACTAGGAATAAAAAAGTTTTTAAATGCATTTTATGGTGATTGGTATTCTAGAGTCTTGCTTTTTTATATAGAATAAACTGTCAGTGTGAAATTTTATTCATAATTAGACCACTTAAACTTTATTTAATTATTAATGTTATTTTTTAATCCTAAAAAATATTTTTAACAAGCCTATTGACTGATTTAAAATGTATATCATTACTTTTTCATTTTATTTGTATTTTTTATGTTTTGTTAGCTCATTTATTATTGCCTTCTGATTATAATATTTCCTTTTTGGGCTCAAAATTCAAATAATTTTGAGCCCAAAACTGATTTTTTATAAAACTGTCAATTCCTTTTTTCAAGACGCTATGCACTTAATTACAAACTCTAAACATTAAATTCCATTTAAATAAAGCCTCATGTAAACCCAGTGCTCTCATGGTTCGTCAGATTTGCATACCAAACATTTCTAAAAACTCGTCACATTTAACAATTACTTTTTTGTACTGCCTTAATGAATAACTAATTTTTACAGCTTTACCAGTAATATTCATTTAGATTTTGACTCATTTTTCATTTTCTTTTTTGCAACAGGGCAACATAAAATGGCTGCCAGTTATTTGGTGTGCACAGAATAACCTTTAGAATAACTTCTGAATATTGTAGAAACAAGCAATTTTAGCCATCAGCTGGATTTTAAAAAATATTTTTGGCCCAGATCACCATCGGGCATGTAGCTCATTTATTCTCTGATGGTTGAGCTGTAATTATGAGCAGTGAAACAAAGAAAAAGACTACAAGAAAGCAATTTATGTGTTGTTAAACTCCCTAAATCTGCAGTGTGCATGTATTTAACTTGATTACAGTGACGATGCATGATAAATACCATCATAAAGTAAGCAGGCTGGGTAATAAACATACTATTATGCAGTGTGGCAGTGTTGTATGGATATCACAGAGCTCCAGTCTTTTTTTTTGTGGGCCTGGGGGAGGGCCAGCTGAAGCATTGCTCCAGCCTAGCGGCAGGCAGGAAAATAAAAGCCACATAATATAATCTGAGCAGTGAACACACACACACACAGGAATTTAAGATGGAAACCCTTAATCTGCACCATGCCTGCGTCAGTTCTCGTGATATTTCTCACATTTTTTTAAAGTGCAGTTTTCAGAACAAGAGCGAAAGAGGAAGGAGGAAATTATACATGAATATTAATAATAAAATGTCCCATGCTTTGCACAGTGAATAAATAAACCAACAAATAAAATCCAGCCAGTACTACTGACCTTGGCTATATCCTGTTATTGAAAAAAACTGACAACTTCACCTCTGGGGAAAACAATACTTAAAAAATCTCCATTTCTCTCTTGAATTATTATATGGACAAGGATATTATTAAAAATACACAGCCAAACTAAAATAAATAGATTTCTGTCGAAATAAATGAGTTGTATATTAAGTAACAACACACACATATTCATTGCCCTGTCTGAGTGTCCTCTGCATGTTTCCTGGCTTTTTAAGGAAGGACTATAAACCAGATATTTCAAGTGCAGAAACGTACACAATATTAACATTCCTCCTTAAAAACTGCTGGAGACAAAATGTCGGGGTGGATTTGGTGATAATAATATCAATATGCTGCTTCCTATTATTATTATTTCAACGAACTGCTCCTCCACCTACTAATCGATATCGGGAGAAAAAAATATACATTTTTGAATGTGCAATATTGCGTCGGTAAAAGTATATTTTTATTAAAAAAAATAAAAATGGCGACGCGGCGGTTAGCTAAAAATGTGACCGAGCTGAAAAAGTTTCCTGATATTTTCAGCCAGGGGGAGAAAAAAAAGGAGGGCAGAAATTTTTATTTTTATTTCAAGCTAATGCGGGTGGGGGTTGGTAGCCGGGAGAATAATGTCGACACGACACTCACACACAAAGAAATTAATCATTAACACGGAGAAAATATCTGCGATATTAAACTGAAATTTAACGGCTGCCTTCCAGGCGACAGCCCCGAAGAAATAATCAGTCTGTTTCGGCCTGAAAAGCGCAAATATCAGCCCTTTATCTGCCACCTCCGGAGGTGGAAGAGGGGGGTTGAAAAAAAAAGTTGAGGCTAGCTGAATAAAGTTGTAATTGCAGTCAGACCAACTCTCGGTGGCTGATATGGGAAAACAATCAATACGACACGGCTAAATTCGGCTAAAATAAACGCGGAAATTGACTCGATTTCACACAAACGTATGGTTAAAATATCTCCGGGTCAATGTATGGTAAAATCTGCGTTCAAAAACGGATACAAACGACATTTATTTAGAAATTATATCGGCGTTACCTGTATTGCATTGTGCTCCATTGCAGTCCTGCATTCCCTCTCAGTGAGGCCCCTCTCTCCGGTTACACCGCCGGGACACGCCGACACGCAAACAAACGCACCACAGAGGAGGAGGGAAAAAAATAAAAAAAGAAAGGCTTTTCTTCTATTCTACTTTTTTCTCTTTTTTAAATGGGTGGAAATGGCACGGGATCTAGGTGTGGCCAAAGTTTGCCACAGAGTACAACTCCATACGAAAATCACATTTAAAGGGGGGCATTTTTACTTCACTAACATGACGTGTTTCCGACTGAAACGGAATACGAGGGCGGGGTTAAGATTAAAAAAAATCTTAAATCGAATAAAAATCCATTACATTGTTCTTCCATTTACCAACACAATCTCGCTGATATCCTGAAATTGTCAAACAGCTCATCTCTGTGCAATCACGTAATCTATATTAACTTATAATGTTAATAAAGTGCATTCACACACAACAACCTTCTTTAAAGTTAGCAGCCTTAACACTTGGTTTATCAGCCTAGGTCGTTAAAAGTATAAAGCACAACAAATCCTGGCTTAGAGTAAAGCTGAACATATGTATCTATTCTCCCTGTTATTGTTTTTCTGTTTACAAAGAATTTTCCTGCTTACAGCTGGCAAAAGAAAAAGAATAATAGTCATTAATAACTGTATTAAATCCATCTTACTTTACAGTCTGCTTGATGTTTTTAATATATAGCTACAAAATAATTTTTACTCATTGAACGTTTATACATGTTACCCTGTTACAGTGACAAGCATCATAAAAATCCATGACAATAAACTTGAAGGGAAATTACACATTTAAAAAAAGAACTAAAAATTTAAATCATCCAATCATATTCAGCCTCTGACAGACCAAAATCATACTGTACAATTAACTGCTTTCAGAAGGTTCCTTGTGTAATTCAAAGTTAAAATGAATATACTAGTTCGCTAAAGAATTTAGCGACTATGCAGCATCACAAACACCAAGAAACAACAGACCACTAATGGGTACATTTGTAAAGAAAGTTATTTCAAGTTGTAAAATAATATCACTCTCCATGGTGACACATGATGTTGGCAGAATCGTGCTTTTCGTGAGCAGGGATAAGAAAGCTTGTCATAGTTGATGGAAGGTTGGAAGGAACAGTCCTGGAAGGAAATAGTAAACAAACCGAAACAAAGAGCCCCTACCATGGATGGTTCAGATCAAAGCATATTCAATTTTTAGAGACATTTAGTCAAAGTGCATACCTATTTCTAACTGAGAATGTGTTGTTGTAATATAATATTAATATTTCAAAGGACTAATTGGAATGTATTATTTTTGCCAATAAAATGGTTGGCATTCACAGAACAAAGTGTTCAAGGTACAACAAGTTTCAGAGAGGCTGAAGGCACACATGGACATCAGCAAGGAGAAAAACGAGTTATTATAACTGACACTGTCATCACAATATTTTCCAATATCATCCTCACAATGTTTTTTGAATATTGTGCAGCTCTACTTCATGTTCAAAACTGGTACCACAAAACCTGTCAGGTACAAGGCTCACACTGCTTATGTTTTGATTTGTAAAAACATTTGAAACAAAGCAATGTTTTCCTTCAGTTTCACATAAGTGGAAGACATTAGCAACGGCCTTAAAGAAGCAACCTCTGCTGCCCATTTCATGAAGGATTACATTATTTTCAGGATATTTGAAATCCATCATGCTACAGTGCAAAGATATTTTCCATCCATCCGTCCATCATTTCCAGTATAGTCCTTCCTCTGATGGTTGAGCTGTCTTAGTTCTTCCTCTGGGTCTACTACTGGTGGGATGTGCCCTGAACACTCCACCAGGAGACAACCTAACCAGATGCTGGAGCCACTTCAACTGGCTCCTCGCAATGTGCGTAAATATTTTTCAGAACTGGAAAACATGTAAGACCACTGGAAATTTTCCAGACCTTTCAGGGCTTGATTAGGAAGTTAGTTGTTAAAATTCTCGTTAGGAAAAGTTTTATTATAAACTGAAAGAGTATGGCTTGGATGTTTGGAAGACTGAAGGAAAAAGCAGCACGACTCAGGTTTGCAAAGTTGAATCTAAACAAATCATGAAACTTCTGGAACAAAAGTCCTTTGGTCAGATGAGGGCAGAGTAGAGATGTTTGACCTTAATGGACAGAACCATGTTTGGAAAAAAAAATCAAGTGTGAGCACATATATCAGATTTGTGGGCTGTTTTACAGCTATGAACTTTGGTGCCATGTTGTCATTGAGTTTCCCAGTGTCTTGTGTGTTTACCAAGGTTTTCTAGATTCAAATATTATTATGCTATCTGTCAGCTTAAACCTGATCCAACAGAGTCATCAACAGGAAAATATTCAGAAACATTTCAGAAACCTACAACACAATGTCTCAAAAAACCATGAAAGTCCATCTTAAATGCAACTATTGGACATTAGCAGAAATATGAAGAAATTAATGTTTGCAAATATCAATTAACTGTAAAAAAAAAAAAAATGGGAAAGAAAAGTGGGCCAAAGTTCCTCCATAATGAGAGACTGAAGAAGTTAGAGAGAAAGACTGTCAACAGTTACTGCTGCTAAAAGATGGTTCACATATGCTAAATCTTATAAGAGTGTGCTTCATTCTTATCATTACTGTGAACATAAATGTACCATCCATATTTGCTTTTAGTTGGAGCCAGTTGGTACTTGGAAACAAGTATCAACTTGATACTTGTGTTGTAAGGACAACACATATTGTGTTGTAAGGAGTCTGTCCACATGGTGAGCAATTTCGTGTGACCTGTCAAACGCCACCAGATGCAGATACTGTCTAATGCCTTTTAAGGGTGACTTACTGGATACTCAGGTAAATACACAACTTCTCCATGCGTGATGTCTGCTCTGATGCCCTCTGGTGGCCACTCTTGACGATGACACCTCCTTGGTCCTCGACAGCTATTATCCTGCAACTTTTTGATGGATCCCTGCTCCAAAGCACCGAAATCATATCAATAGATTATTATCAAGCTTTTGCAGAGCTGAATGGCTGAATGCTGAGGAGGGAATTCTGCCATTTACTTCAGATGTGTTGGCACATGGAGGCATCTAAAAGTTGCAGTATTTCGGAACCTTTGATGTAAACGATCATCTGTCCTTCTGGGTGCTTAAATGATTCTGTCTGTTAGTGTAATTATGTTCTAATTATGGACTAAATACTCAGTGTTTGAAGTGAAATGTCATTTGCTGTCATTGCTGTTTCTAGGGTCATTTTCTGCTCTTTATTGACCAGAGACAGCTGCTTCCTCTTTCGGCTCACTTTAGTCTTATTTTGCAAGATGAGTGCAAATTCAGGTCATGTTAGCCATTTTTCACATTTAATCCTTGTTTGTGATGTCTATTAATTACAGGTGCTGATAAACAATTTTGCTAAATTTTAAAAACTCCTAGTCCAGCCAGTCAGCAAAGTATCCCTCATTTGACAAAAGCAGCTGTAACTAAATTATCTTTTTATTAGGGGCGTTTTATGAAGCTTGTGCTCAGACTGGTTTGTAACAGTACACCTTTGCCCTGAATTGCAACTGGTGACATGTTAAACATGCAGGAAATACATTCTGTTGTTGACTCAAACTAAGGCTGCAGGAGCTTGTCCGCATGAAATATTTTGAATTGATATGAAGGAAATTTTACGTCAGCCACAGACTTTTTAACTTCAATTCATTTGTTGGGTAACATCAATGAATGAAGAAAGGACAAAACTCTATCAGAGCCAGAAACATCAACAGCTTAAGTTATTTTGAAGATCTGCTTAACATGCTGTGGCATTTGGCACTGCCTTACCCTGTTATAACATACAGTATATTTGCATTTCTGGCTATATTACTTTTAAAGGTTTTTTTTCTAGAAGAAAAATTGATTTGGAAAAAATATTTCTTATACCCGAGTGTGTAGTTTTGTAATCATGCTATTAGCTTTTATAATTCTTTTCATGTTGGTTTTTAAAATAACAGAATTTGTACATAATTTTACAGTTTCTGTCAGCCTTATGACATCATTTAAAAAAAACAAATCAGATGATCTGATCAGGCTCTCAGTACTTGAGAAGCCTTTTTGCGAAATACTTTTTCACTCTTACTTGAGTAGTTTCTTGGACTGTTAGTTAAATTTTTACTTGAGTAAAAACATGCTGAGGTAGTGCTACTCTTACTTAGTTACAATGTTATGGCATTCTACCCACCTCTGACTAACAGTATCTGAAAAGAGGAGAACCTAAAAAGAACCCACCGGGAACACCGTAAGATTAGTAAACTCCTTGCAGAAAGACCCCAGGCTGGGATTTGAATCCAAGATCTTCTTGCAGTAGTATAATATCAAATCAAAAATTAACAATGGATCTCAGAAATAAGAAGGAAAGAATAAACAACAAAAACATTGAGGAAAAGGTGGTGGTAGACCTTGGAAGGTGGTGGTAGACCTTGGAAGTGGGACTATTCTTTCACAAGCCAACACACACAAACTAGGGATGGAGGAATGCACTTTTTCACCTCCGATACTGAGCTTTAGTATTGGTCGATACAGAAAAACAGTCCTGAATAGATTTAAAACAGTTTTTTTTTAAACACAGATATAAATGTGCTGAATAATACATTTATTTGATAAACTTGTACCAGAACAGCACAAGCTTGGTCAAAAAAATTTCTTCACAGGATGAAAAACATATCGCACCATGAGCCTCTTGGTGCAACATGTTGGAGGTTTCTGAAAACCAACTGCTTTCAGTCATCTTCTTATTTGTGATTTGCACCAGTGACAGAGGCATGATGTATTAATAAAAATATGAATAAAAATAATAAAGAAAAGGACACTGACAAAAACAGTCAGTTTTTGTTTAAACTGACTATTTAGACAAAAATAGTGAGTTTAGACTAAACATGTTTTACATTGTCAAAAATGTAAAAATAAACTGCAACAAACCTTCTTCCAAGTGGTTCAAAACTACCATGAGAAATTGCAAGACAACAGTGCTAACAACTTTTGTCATTGTGTTCAAACACCTTAGTCTTTGTTTTGCCTGAGAAACAACTTTTTTTTTAAACAGAAAAAGTTTATCCAACATGGGAAGCTGGTGAATTCAGTCAATCTTGAAGGTGTCCATCTGGAACAGGGTTTAAACTTGACACATTGTAGACAGTGACAGCGTTCTGAGAGATAGATTTAGACAAAACCACAGAAAATACTGAAGAGCCTTATTAAAATAAAGTAAGCTAATGAGACAAAACTGAAACAACTGACATTTCTGAAAATAACATTTTCCAACATTAAATAAATTAATCAGAAATTCTAAATGTTTAATTCTGCAATGCAGTCCAAGCATTGTATTATTGTATGTTAAGATGGAAATAACATTTTTAGATAAAAAAAAACAACACTAAAAATCATACAAAAACTCAGAAATAACCAATAAAATACAGTCAGCATTATACAAATGATATACTCTTCTGAGTTAAGTATTTTTGAATCGTTTCTCGTTCATTTTTTTAAGTGACTGTAACAGAAATATAAGCATTTTAGCACATAATCTACAACCGCCCTTGCTGGCAAGTATGTTTTGTCAAACTATCGCTCTCGCGAGAGTCTCTGTGAGAGTTTGCTGCACTCACCTGACCCGTAGTCTGTGATCCCTCAGCAGGCGCAGCTCAGTTAATTCTGAAATAAAATCTGCTGAGACCTGTCTCTTAGCGAGAACTCAGTCATTTCTGAAATCTGTGAAGGTATTGTGACAGCTATTTCATTTTTGCAGTTTCCATTTTCTGAAACATCTTTTTAAAGATGAGAATGTGAGATTTAAGTGTCATATAATGTGGAAAAAAAATTAAGTCTATCTGGTTTTTGGAGGTATAAATGTATATAAGTTGATGAGAATGAGAGGGGCAGCAGATCATAAGATCTTTTATCTTCTACCTGCTCCTTTTCAAACAAATAATGTAAAATTGCATGTCAATTATGCATAATAATTTGCTTTAATTTATTTTTCTTACTTGTGTTTACTTTTGGCTATTCGAAATAAATAAATGTATAAATAAAACACTGCAATGGACTGGCGTCCTGTCCAGGGTGATCCCGTCTTTCTCTTATTATAAAAGCTGTCTTCAGCCATTATTACCAATTTTCTGTCAAATTTAGATCTGGACTCTACATATGGCAGCAGTTAGAAACCTGCAACTGTGGAGCCATAATGACTCTCAGTAACTAAACTGACAAAGAATGAACTGTTTTTAAATATACATACAACAAATCCGGGTGGATATTCTGATGAATTGGCAAATACAAAACTTCCATTTGTTGCAAAGTAAATATGTAATGAAGTTAGCAACTATTTCATAGAAATGTGAAGTAATAAAAAAATCATGATTCTCTAAGTATTTGCACTTTTTTTTCCAACAGAAATATATTAATTTAAACTCTTCTGTCGAAGCAATTTAAATGATTATTCTTTTTTTTTTTTTTTTTTTACGGGTGTAGTAATACTCTCAATAACCACTAGAGGGGAGCACAATAAACCATGTCCTCTGTCCCCTCTACAATGTGTCACCTGAGTTCTGATATTTCAAACGAGTCAACTTTATCGACAAAGTGCTGGCAGTGAGTGCAATAAAATAACACATTTAGCCATCGTTGACTTCTAGACTACATTCATTCAGAGCATTTTCTCAACAGTACAGTTACAACTTATACCCTTTTTTAATCAATTCATTATCAATGAAACATATTTTCACTTGCAGCACAAACCTTAAAGATGGGCTTTTGGCTTAATGAATGAAAATTAATCCTCACATTGATTGTAACAAACAAGAAATCCCAACTCCCCCCGCATGCTCATGCACACATTGAAATGCCGCAGAGCTCTAATCTGTTTTGCAATCAAACCGGATTAAAGAGATGATCGCTTAATTCAATGTTCACATAAGAAATGTTTCTTGTTCAGATCTGCTCCTCGCCCAGCTGCTTTTACTGGAAAAACAGGATCTGAAGCGCTGCGCTGCACTGCAATATAAACTGCTGTGAGCAGCTGTTACCAACAGGGGGAGCTGAAGTCAAACTCCCTCTAACTTGCCACTTTAATTTAGTTTAACTTAATTTTAATTAGGTTCCATTTAGTTTATTATACTTTAATTCAGTTTCAAATAAGCTTAGTGTTAGTTCCAACCCAACCCCTTGAATGTAATATATCCATCCATTCATTTTCTAACACCTTTGTCCCTAGTGGGGTCGGGAGGTGCTGGTGTCTCCCGACCAGCTAACGTTCCGGGTGAGAGTCGGGGTCACCCTGGACAGGTCACCAGTCTGTCACAGGGCAACACAGAGACAAACAGGACAAACAACCATGCACACACACACACGCGCACACACACCTAGGGAAAATCTAGAGACCAATTAACCTGACAGTCATGTTGTTGGACTGTGGGAGGAAGCCACAGTACTAATTTAGTTTAATTTAATTTAGTTCATGTTTAAAGCACAAATTCAAAACAAACAATCTTAAGACAGGTCAAGTTTACAATTATACATAAATACAATAAAATAAATTCACATCAATATGATACAGTCATAGCAACAAATTATATTTATTTAATTTGGTCCTAAATGTAATCAAAAGAGAAAAACCCAAATCCTCACACATTCTGTCATGGATTGCAGTGGAGAGGAAGGCTGAAATGAAAGTGATAATTTTAATGATGAAGTCAGAAACACAAAGTCCAAAATACAGGCGTCACATAATGCCTGTATTATGACTATTATGACAAAACTAATAGCAACTGGAGACAATGGACATCTGACAAAAGACTAGACAGCCTGACAAAACAGATAACAAAAGGAACAAGGAACACAGGTGGGATTAAATACACAGAGGGTAATGAGGGTAATAAAGGAAACAAGACACAGTTGGGAACAATCAAGGGGTAGACAGGACAACACCAGACTAAATTAGCCGAAAAGGACACAGAAACCTAAATTAACACAGAGAAAAACCCAAATCCTCACACATTCTAATTCTGTTCATTGTATGATTGTATAATAAGCTGATTCAATTCATACACTCATTTAGCAAATAATGGAAATTAATGACTCAGTTTCAAGAGGAAGAAACATGCAGCAGAAAATTGCTGAGCATCTACAGGCTCATGGAGTGAAGATGCAGCTGGTCTGAGCTTCAGTTCAGGAGATATCAAAGATCAAAAGGATAATTATTGCGGTCATTAAAATTCTTTATGTGAAAAGAGCAGGGAGGAAGTCCACAGCAAACAAAGAACATATGTCATTGATGTAGCTGCAAGGCACAAAACCAAATGTTTGGGACTTTGTCTTCATGTCCTTGTCCAGTGAATCTATGCAAACAAAATCAGAGATGATTGGTTCAGCCAAGTAAACAAGAATGTATTCACAGAACAGGATGAACAAACAACAAAGTCTGCAATGAACCACAAAACACAATGAATATAGAAATGCAGTTCTAAAGACAAAGACCCAATCATAAAACATGTAAATAAGTCCCTTTTAAATATTTAAAAAGTTTTATTTTTTAACCCGAAATTTCTTTATATTAATTTATAATTTCACCACATTTTTCTTACCATTTCCTTTACATATTATCTCTCTTTCCCTAAGAGGTCTTGTGCACTCAGTTTTATTAGACATTTGCTATATTAGCACTGCTATATTAGACATGTCACACCGCCTGTATTTCACTGATAAATGAGAATGCAACATGAACTGAAAATATTAGTAACTCATGTATTGTTCTTTTCCTTGTTCATCCTATGAGAAGAGTGGAGCTGATTGGTAAACGTGACGGGCGCAACAAAGCCATGAACAGGTCTACTGGGCATTTTGAGTTATTCACAAGTTCTGAAAGTCTAAGCTTTCCAATGACGTCAGACACATGAAAATAAAAGAAGTTGTACTTTACTACCAAGAGTGCATTAATAACTTTTAGGGCTATTTGTGATGAAGAAGCACAATGAAAGAAAAATAGACTTGAGTTGCTTTAGCAGAAACCAAAAAAATCCATTTCTACACAATTAAATATAAAAATAATCCACCCATTTCTATCATTTCTATCAATTAACTAATAAATTAATTAAATTTAATAATTTAATTAAATAAAAATAACAATAGCTATTGATGTGGAAGCAGAGTATCATTCATTACCAAGCAAAGTCATAAAAAACAAAGAACAATTCTAACTAAGTTCCGTCGTTCAGTCCTACCACACATCGCAGTGACAAAGGGTGCTTTGGCAGAGTCCAACTCTTAATGGAAATTCACCCAATTTACTGCAAGCTCTGACACCAGTCATACAACAAATTTCAAAGAGCAGTTACTAAAAGTACCCCAAAGTCCTGGAGTATGAGGTACCAGTACCAATTGCTGGAATCGACTGGGAAAACTTGCTAGAAGAACAAAACTCTGGTCCAGGAGAAGTTTCTATGGGAAAAGAGTTCATGGCAGCAGTAGTTCAGTTAGGGGTCCTGTCATGGAAAACAACAGTTGAACAGTTAAAATTGCTGAGCTAGTAGATCTGTGGGATAAGAAAATAGTGAACACACAGATAATCCCAGCACACAGATGAAGTAACTGCTGAAGCTCAGTTCAGGAGAGATCAAAGATCAAAAGCATAATTATTGCAGTCATTAAAATATTTTATATAAAAAGAACAGCTAGGACGTGAAGTCCAAAGCACACAAAGAACGTCTATCATTGATGTAGTTTCAAGGCATGAAACTAAACATTTGAGACTCTGTATTCATGTCCTTGTCCTGTGAATCTATGCAAACAAAATCAGAGATGAGGGCTGGTAGGCTGCGGTTCAGCCAAATAAACAAAAATGTATTCAGAGAGCAGTATCATTGACTGCTCTCTGAGTCAGTCAATGATACTGACTGTATCTGACACAGTCATACAGGGACCCAACAGCCTTTATCATAAGGTCTAGTATCCCATGCTCCCCACTACAACCCACTAGATTGTTTCAAGTGCACAAAGTCCATTTAGAGTTGTTGGGAAAACTCCCATACACCCTCCATAATACTGCTCAGTGTGTAGAGCTGATCTTCCTGTGAATAAATTCAAATTTTCAACAAAATATTAGTGTGTTCACAAATGCATCAAGATTATTGCTTGATGCTGATAAGGCATGTTCAGTGCCTTATCAGCAGGCCAATGCCAATGCAGCTGGACGTGCCTTACAAAGAAGAAACCTGCATTTTAACAGCATGTACGCTTTTATGTCCACTAAGATGACTCATATTAAAAGAGCTGTGTGTTTTTTGCAAAGCAAATGTTCTCCCATCGGGGAGTGACACATATTCGCATGCATTCCGAGTTAATGTTTGTGAATAAAATTAACTATCTGCAACTAACCTGACAAGTTTTCTTCCACTCCTGCTCTTTTAGAGATATTTTAGTGATGGCTCAGGAGATGACAGAGATGGATTAGAATGTAACTGATGGAGATTATTTTCTTTGGGGTTCATCAAGTTTCCAGAAGTTGAATGGTATGAAATAAAAAAAATGTTTAAAGTGACGCCTTCACAAGGAGGGGACTGTCTTGAAATGTTTTGTTAGTATTTGCTTCCTTTGTCTGTCCTGAAATAGAAAGTGCAGATGTATTCTGGACAGTTAAAACATTCACATAACTGGAGTTATGTTAAGAAGTGACCTTTTGTAAACCTGAGACAATGTGTCCTTTCTTCTCAGAAATTATGGCTTAGGAATAGAAACTCAGTTTAGAAAAATTAATTTCTGAGTAAGAGTTCAAATTGAGTGAACATGATTCAGTGAGATGGACAAGTTGACAAGTTGAATTTGTTTGGCCTCTCTCAAGTTCTGTCCAAATTCTTCCTACGCATCAGTTTTATTGTTATCATTGTCAAAAAAAGAAAAAAAAAAGCATGGACATTTGTCTCTTTGAATGATAACAACATGCAGTCCTATGACAAGCACAACTTCTTTGGAAAGGAGGTGGTTTAAGAAAGTCCAGCTAAAAAACAAAAAGAAATAAATAGCCTTCAATTATCAGTCAAGTTGAGACAGGTGGGGCCTTGAGAACAACAGCGCTGGACTTAAGTCAAACCGGTAGCATTCTAAGAGTTGGATGGCCACACCCTGGATTTACCTGATTTCACAAAAAAGTGACAGCAGTGTTCCTCTCTGAACAACAGGAAGAGACACACAACCAGGGTCCAATTTATATTACGTAGCAAATTCAAAACAGGTATAGCAAGAAAAAGATGCATCAGAGTGTAGTCAGTAAACAGAAAGAGATAAAGACGAACCAAATGACATGTAAACAGTATACAAATTGTTGTGCTTATGATTATGACAATGATAATAATGATAATTCTAATATTTTTTTCTATTCAATTCAGTTTATTCATAAAGGGCCAATTGACAACAATTATGTATCAAGGTATTTTATAAAGGTAAAGTAAAGCCAGTCGTACAAAAAAGATTCAAAGTCAGGTCCACTCTTGAGTACGAGTCAGGATCAAAAGGATCAAAAGTCAGTATCTGTTGTGTTCCGGGGTTCCTTGTTTTCTTTGTGGGGTTTTTTGTCTGCCGCTAACTACATTCAGTCACCAGATGGCGCCAGACTCACCTCTCTCTGGAGTGGTGTGTCGTCATCCTGCGCACCTGAGCTCAATTTGCTCGTCAGAGAACTACAAGAGGAGCTGACTGCCAGTATTCGGCGCCTGAGTGTTAGCTAGTAATGGTACCGCTGAGCCCCTTGAGCTAGTCTCTGTGTTTCCTCGTTGATCGATCTCCTAGTGATTTCTCCTTGTTGTTTCCTGCCTTCAGGTGTTTTTCCCGGAGACGCCCTGGATCTTCCTTGTGAGGATTCCCCTGGCTTATGTACAAGAGCTTCCTCGTGACGCCGTGGAATCTACCCACTGGTTTCCTGAGTTTCCAGAGTCAACTAACCCGTGTGATCAAAAGTTCCTCCTGGATTTCCCATCTGGCAGTCGTGCCGCTCCTTTGTCTCCGCTCCGCTTGTACTTACCTGTCCGGCCTCCGACGCACTTCCTCGTTGCCTTCTGGATTCTGGTGGCTGAGCGCTGGCCCTCCTGGACCCTCAGAGAAGCAAGGACCCCGAACACTTCAGTTAACCCTCCAAAACTACAAGACCTTGTTCACAAGTAAGATCAATCCAGTTTAAATGTCAATTCTCCCGTCTCCGACGGACATTGAACTCACCATCTCGCCGCTGTGCTTCCCTCAGTGTGCAGACTGTTCCGTGAACCCATTCCGCTCCAGGACCACACCCTTTACCTAACCGTCATCACTGCATTCACTGATTATTGAAATAAATTCACATAATATAACGCAACCTCTCCTGTTGCGTTATAGTAACAGGAGAGGGCTAGTTTCACATGCAAACTAGCCCACATGCAAGTTTCTAGCATGTGGGCTAGAAACTTGGAACCCAACATGACAGAACACTCAGGCCATCAAACAAGCACAGTAGATGCAATTAGGAGAACATTAACCGAACAGCACAATTTGCTACATTCCCATGAAACAGCCTTATGGCGCTCAGCAAGCAGAAACTAACAGTCAGCTAGCTGAAATTGCTAATTTTCTTAAAACTTCTGCTCCTCAGACTTCCTCTCCAGTTCCGGAAACAGTCCAGCCCACATTTTCCGAAGTCCGACCCCCACCCGAAAGATTTACTGGAGACCAGAATTAATGCGAAGGATTTTTAATGCAATGCTCCATAATTTTGAACTACTCCCCTCAGAGTTTTCTCCAAGACAGCACTAAAGTGTCTTATGTCTCTGTTATCCAGGCGGGCATTAGAATGGGCCCAGGCTCGTTTTCCCTCCCCCGCTGGTTATAACTGCTCGTTTGAGGATTTTTTAAAGGAGTTCTGGCAAGTATTCAGCCATGACTCTGATAAATCTTATGATTCCCGCGAGCTGACTAAAATCAAACAGGGCCAACGAACTATTGCTGTTTTTTTTGTGTGTTTTTTCAATCGATTTTAGAATAAGAGCTGCCGCCACAGCTTCTCTTATGAGCGTTTATTTTAACACTCTCAATGAAAACTTAAAGGATGAATTTGTGACCCTTGATGAACCTGAGACCTTAGAAGAGCTGATCAGCTTAACTCTTCGAATAGACAACTGCATTCGGTCCCGAATTAGGGAGAGAAGCTGACGAGAACCTAAGATTGCACTTAAGATCGAACTTAAGATTCTTGGAGGAATTACACCCCCTCTTGTGGTTTCTCTTCCCCAGGCTCCTCAGAACCCCGAACCCATGGAATTGGGTCAGACTCCTAACGCCTGAGGAGCGACAGACGCCTCTCTGCTCGCCTTTGTTTGTACTGTGGATCCCCTGGTCACTTCCTTGCAACCTGTCCTATTCGTTTAAACCTCCAGGTCCACCCATAGAGGCGAGAATGGCTGGCGGACCATCTGCAAAGTGAAAACTCCTCATCTAATCCTACCAACAACTTTGATTTTTCAGACTCAGTCAGCTCTGGTCGATTCTGGCTGCAAACAGAACCTTATTGACTGCTCAGTAGTCCAGCAAATGGCTATTGACACCGAACCTCTGAAAATTCCTCTCCGAGTCACAGCCATAGATGGAAAAGCTCTTCCCCAAATCACCCATCAGACAAAACCTCTACAGTTAATCATTTCTGGTAACCACAGTGAACTTGCCTCATTTTTGGGCTTTCCCACATCCAATTCACCACTCATTTTAGGATTTAAATGGCTTCAACAACATAACCTCTGCATAAATTGGTCAGCCAGGCATGTCGAGTCTTGGTCATCTTTCTGTCACTCATCTTGTCTCCGTTCAGCAGTTCCTCCAGCTCCCTCACCGGCAGAATCACCAGATACAGATCCACCAGATTTATCCACAATTCCCCCTGAGTATCATGACCTCGCTCCAGTATTCAGTAAGTCCAAGGCTCTATCATTACCGCCACATCGACCATATGATTGTTCCATAGATCTGGTGCTCCACTACCCACAAGCTGTCTATATAACATCTCCCGACCAGAAAGGGAGACTATGGAGAAATGCATTAAGGATTCTCTGGCAGCAGGTATCATCCGCCCATTCTCTTCTCCTCAAGGAACTGGATTTTTTTTTTTTTGTTGTTGGAAAGAAGGATGGATCACTTCGACCCTGCATCGATTAGAGGTTTGAACAACATTACAGTCAAAAATAAATATCCTCTGCCCCCGTTATCAGCCTTTGAATCAGTTCATGAAGCTACAGTTTTCTCTAAACTTCATTTAAGAAATGCTTACCATTTACTCTGTATAAGAAAAGAAGATGAATGGGAAAACGGCATTTAAGACACCCATGGGTCATTTCGAGTATCTGATGCCTTTTGGGTTGTCTAACGCCCCAGCCTTTTTCCAAGCCCTCGTAAATGATGTGTTGAGGGATTTCCTAAATGTCTTTGTTTTTGTGTATCTGGACAACATTCTGATTTAGTCTAAGACTTCGGATGAACACAAGTGTCATGTTTGTCAGGCTCTGGAGAACAAATTATACATCAAGGCAGAAAAGTGTGAATTTCACCAGTCATCTGTGTCGTTTCTTGGATTTATACTTGGGCGGGGGGGGGGGCGGACAGATGAGGCCTAGAGAGAAGAGCCGGGCGGTGTTGGAGTGGCCTACCCCGGAGACCCGCAAACAACTTCAGCATTTTCTGGGTTTCGCAACTTCTACCGTCTGTTTATTTGGAGCTACCGCCCAACCACTAACCGCCCTCACTTAAACCAAGATCCCATTTAGTTGGACCCTGGAGGCTGAAGCAGCCTTCACCCAACTCAAGAGTCTTTTCGCTAATGTTCCGATTCAGATCCATTCAAACAGTTCATTGTAGCGGTCGATGCCTCAGATAAAGGGGTAGGAGCTGTGCTGTTCCAGATTTCCCCCCATAACAAGACTCACCCTTGTGCTTTCTTTTCCTGCAGACTATCCCCATTGGAATGCAATTATGATGTGGGAGACCATGAACTGTTGGCCATAAAGCTGGCCCTGGAGGAGTGGCGGCATTTGGTTGGATGGAGCAGAGCGTCCAGTACTGGTCTGGACCGATCACAAAAAACCTGTCATACCTGCAATCGGCTAAGAGGCTTAGCCCCCGTCAATCACGTTGGTCATTGTTTTTCTCCAGATTCAACCTTTCCATTTCCTATCGTCCAGGTTGCCGTAACATCAAGCCAGATGCTCTTTCATGTCTCTACTCCCCTGATGACTCCAAGAAGGTTCCTGCCACAATCTTGCCCCCCAGCTGCACTGTCGCTGCAGTTACCTGGGAGGTTGAAGACTTCATTAAACAAGCTCAACTGTCCGAACCAGCCCCTAATTCATGTCCACCCAACAAGATCTACGTTTCCTTCAGTGGATCCATGTTCAAGTTTTCTGCACACCTGGGTATCAGCCGAACCATAGCTCTGGTTAACTGCAAGTTCTGGTGGCCTTCTATTCACAAGGATGTTAAGGAGTACGTCCCAGCCTGCACAGTATGTTCACCTTGGAAAGGTGAAATGCATGGCACAATGCTACTTGTCATGATTTATGGTCTGCATGGGAATTTGCTGTAATCGGTCAGTTGGTTTGACGCATATTGGAGTATGTGATGCTTGATATGTTAGTCTTTTAGTTACAAAAAATGGGTCTAAAACCAGTTTGCTTGTGTGAACTCAAAGTTTTTAAAAATCCTCACGGCCGCTCCAGATGACAGGCTGTTTTCCATATATGTATGAACAGGACAAATCAGCCAAGAAATCAGAAAACATCATGATAAAATAAGTAGCAGCAAAGAAATGTCTACCACCTCTGCAGCTTTAACTTAATCTCTTCCTGTCAGTTTAGAAATCTGGATTTCAGTGTCAGATATCTAACTAAAAACATTGAATCCAACAATTTATGGGATTTTTACACATTGGAGGTCATAAAATGACCATTTTCAGTGAGGCCTGCTGGTATGACAATGAGCAAAGAAGCAATAATGAATGACAGATTGCACAAAAATCTTGGTGGCTGCTTTAAACGTGACACTTTAAAGTAAAAATGTTTTGATGGTCTTACTTTTTTTTGTGGGGTTGATTTGTGCAACAGTTATGGTTGTTTGTGCCATGATTTGTACACTTGCTCATCAGAACCAAGTTCCTTCCTGAATTCTATAACTGACCCTTCCTAGACAATGTGTTGCCTTAAAATCCTCAAACTATTTAAAGGTATAGTGACCTAAGTGTGTCCAAACTTCTGAATGTAAAGAAAGTAATTCTTAGTAAAATAGGACCTGTCTGTCTTTGTTTTGTCTGAGTTGTTGACATGTCATTAAAGCCTGGGCTTTCAGAAGGATTTGCTTGAAAACTGTTGCTTAAAGGAGTTTAGTTTAACATTACAATAGGAGATGTTATTCAGAGAGGGTGAATCAATTTATTTGTCCAAAAACGTCTTAAATTAAACTGTAGTTTTATAAATATTGTAAAGGTCAAAAGCCAAATTGTGAGTGATATCCCAGTGTCTAATGACTCATTTCGAACATTAATTGTAAGTATCCTGATTGATATTTCATTTTTAAAAATTTGAGAAAATAGTTAAGAAAAGCCAAAGAATAATTACAATTAATTTGAAACCTGTTTCTTATGCTGTAACATTCTTTGATGTAAAGTTTTAATTTTTTTTTTAATAATTAGAAGGCAAAGAAACGGTCCAAAAAAACAGATGGAGTAGACTAAGTCTGACATGAGACGCACTACTGCTTGGAGTAGTGGTAGTACAAGTAGATGTGGTTGGTTTGATAGATGCATATGTTGGTGTATTTGTTGAACTTATTGTAGTTGTGGTAATTAGTGGAGTGGTTGTTGGTGTAGATTTTGTGGTGTTTGGAGAAGCTGGCTTGGTGGATTGTGCAACTGTTGTGGTGGTCATTGAAGCTGTAGGGTTTGCTACGGTTGATGTGGTAGTTAGAGACGTTGCCAAGGTGGTTGGTGCAACAGTTGTGATCGCTTGTGCAGATGTCAGCAAAAAAAATCTGAGAAGTTGTAGTGATGGCTGCAGCAGTTCTGGTGGATTGTGCAGCTGTTGCTTTAGGTGGTGCTGCAGTTGTGGTAGTTGGTGCCGCTGTTGTGGTGGTTAGGACAGCAGCTGTGGTTGTAGTTGGAGAACTAGTGGTGGTTTGTTCAGTAGTTGGCACCACAGTTGAGGTGTGTTGTGCAGCTATTGAGGTGGTTGAAACAGCAGTTTTGGTGGTTGATGCAGCAGTTGTATTCGTTGATGCTGCAGTTATGGTTGTTTGTGCCATGGTTGTAGGTAGGCAGTACAGTTTGATATGCTGCAGCATGTTGGTCCATCAGATATCATGTCAACATTCTTCATGAACGGAAAGCTACATAGGTTGTCAGCAATTTTACATGTTTGGACATATGAAACCAAGTGCTAGACTTGTTCTTGTTTCATCAGTTGTAAAAATTTATATTTTATCATCTAAATATTATCTTTCCTAATAACTAAATTAATACAGAATGCAATATCTGATGCTTTTGTTAAAGGTAGGTAAAGAGAAATCTTACTATTTACCTGCATATACAGTACATGCCATGGTGATTTCTAAATATAAAAATAATTTATGCAATGTTATTTAGATCAACAAAATGTTGTCCGTCCAGGATCTTAAATATTAATAATACAAATATAGCCATAATAAATATTAGAGGTGTGAGTACTTGATCAAGTTTCAGTTCAAACTGAAACTTGTTGCCCACTGTAAGGGTGTGCACTGCGTGTTTGCTTTTTCTTTGTTTGTTTTAGGTTTCTGTGTCTATTGAGTCCTGTCGGTCTGTCTATCCCTTGATTGTTCCCAGCTGTGTCTAGTTTTCCTTATTACCCTCTTGGATAAGGATTCCTCATCGGATCCTTGTCTAGTGTGTCTTTCTGTCTTGTCGGCTACCAGTAATTTTGCTACCAGAATTTGAGCTCTTAGCCTTCCATGCAATCTGTGCTGCCTGGGTTTTGGACTTTGTATTTCTGACTACATCATTAAATTCATCATTTTCTTCTCACCAACCTGGGTCCTCTGCGTCTGCCTCACCACCTCTCTACCACAAATCTTAACATGCACACCCTGTTTCCCAGGGAAGCATCCTGCAAGTTACAGCTTTGATTTAGTGATCAACATTTTTGGCACAACAATTGAAACGCATGCATAAGGAGAAGCTGCCTCAAAACATATGAAAAGATTCAAAGAAGGATGTACAGTAAAACCCACAATATTCTGCTGCAAGGACATCATGTAGATGGTTCTCTCAGAGAAGAACTCACACAAAACAACTTCCAATTATTGAATGGTTAGTGAAATAATAAACCAGGATGTACATGTGCTATTCTTCACAAAAGAATGCTTTTATTAATTTGATATTTTATATTGATTGGAAAACAGATCTCCTACCAAACTCATCTAAAACATGACTTCATCAAAGACATTTTAACTGATAACTAGCACATCTTTTTCGGTCACTACTGTTTGTTTCTGTGCTCAGGAGCATCTTAGAACATATTTGGATCTTTTGCCTTCAATTAGTGAAAGGTGTGATTTAAATAAACCTTTATAGTTTAACCTCTACAGCACTGACAAGATGTTACAATATAAACCATCTCAGAATAATCCATGTCATAAAATAAATTCTGTATTGCTTTGCATCTAATTTGACTTGAAGAAAGGGAGCTAAAGATTTAACTAGGCCCAAGTCAAAAACATTTTGACTTGTTGCATTTCAACACATGAAAGTTCCACATGGCTGACATCTGGGATATGTGTGAGTTTGCCCTGGCCACACTACCCCAGAAAAAAAACAAAACATAAGTTGGTGTTTCTGTTGGAGTTGCATCCGTAGTTTGTGGTTGGTGCTACTTTTAAAGCTGGAGCGGTTCTTGTGGTTGGTGCTGGGGTTAATGCGTGCAGATCAAGACACTGTCACAGCAGATTGTTTCCACTGGAAAGTTCATCATGAAAGGTTGAGTAGCCAGGTTCACAGCAGTAGTTTTGGAGTTTACAGCCAAACACCTGCTACTCTTAATGTCAAAGGATTTTTCAATCAGTTTTTTTTTTTTTTTTTTTGTCAATATCATTTCTCTTCTATTGAGCTGTTGAACAAAAATACACATTTTAGAGAAAAACTTGAATATCTGAAAAAACTGAAATGTTAATTTTTAGGATTTTAACTTATTTGATTCTTTAGACTTTTTTTTTTTTTAGCAGATGCATTCAAATGTAAATTGCATTTAGACATTACTGCACTTCCAGTATTTAAAATTATATTTGGCATAATGTATAAAGTTAAATATGTTTAGCATAAGTTAAAGAGGAGATGTTGAAATATTAAGGCTGGAAACTCACCAGTTGTTGGCAAGCATTTGCCCCTATCTCCTGAATATGCTGTTGGAGTGTTGCACTGAGAAGGGCTGGGGTCACAAGCAACACACTTCAGGCCATTTAAATATTCAGAACCAGGTACTGCCAATAACAGCATGATGGGACAAAACACAACAGCTTATGTCATGGTTAGTTAAAATCAGATTCAAATGCAACAGGCAAAAACAGTGTAAAATACAGTAGATGATTTTACAAAAAATGGTAACGCACACACACACACACAAGTCCAAACCAGAGACACAGCAACTGGGCAGAAAGGAAGAAAATGACAAGGAGAAAATGACGTGAATGTCACGAGACAGACTGGCGAATTGTGACTGAAGTGGAGGAGCTTAAGTGCTCCTCCACTCCTCCTCCAGAAATCAAATATACCTCCAGAAATATCTGATTTCTGGAGGTAGAAAGTGGAAACGATGGCTAAATAAGGTAACTTTGTTGTAGGTGTGAGTTTTTGGAGCAGGAGTCAGGCTGAAGGATGGGCAGAAGGTTGCATGGGAAGCTGGACAAGGAAACACAAAAGATTGAGGGAGGAAAACCTGAATGAAGTTGCCCTCCACCTTCTTCAAATCAGACAAAATTGGTGTCTAATGTAGCGCCGCTACATTTGCGCTGGTTTGTGCAGCAAAAAAAAAAGAATGTTTGTGCTGCTTTGGCTTTGAAGATATTAATGAAAGTTTAAAGGTAATTTTGGTTTAGTAAAATTTGGGCCGCTGGCTGACGTTTTGACCTTTAAACTTTCATTAATATTTAAAAACCAAAGCAGCACAAACAAATAAATTTGCTGCATAAACCAGCACAAACAGTCGAGTTGCTGGACACCAATTTTGCCCGGCTGGGGCAACTTCACTCAGGTGGAAGGAAACACAAGGGAGATGGAAATAATTCTAATACTGAAAAAACATTAAGACTAAACAAAATGTCTAAATTAATGTTTTGATTGTTTATTCTGTTACATGACTTTGTGTTTTTATTTATGATGTAAAGCACTTTGAAATGCCTTGCTGCTGAAATGTGCTATACAGATAAAATTTGATTTGATAAACTAGAAAGAGACAAAGACATGAAGGGGAAACAAAGTACAAAACAGAAACAAGGCTGATCTAAAAATAAGAACTAAGGAACACAGAGCTAGAATAACTAGAGGGATGAAACAAAGAAATAACTAGAATCAGTAGAGAATGACAGACATAGATTCAGACATAAAAGAACACCTAGACATAGAGTAACAAGATAAATGGAAACACTATGAGCGACTGAAACAAAAAACACTTAAAAATGAGAAAGATCTAACAAGAAATTAATAACAAATAATGAAGAATAAATCAAAGAGTGAACTAAAAAACTATAAATGAGATGAAGAGCAAAACCAAAACCCAGAACCCTACAGTCATGACACCTTAATAAAGAGACGATTCCAGAATTATTTTTTAGATTGTTTTTCTGTGATGAAACTTACAAATCAGAGTCTGTGAGTTGCAGTTGTTGGTGTTGCAACACTCAGCAGAGGCTACACCACTTTGGAAGCCCAGGTTGACTGAAAAAGTCTGACTGCCTGTTCTTGGACACAGTGAGGAAGCTGCGCAACCTTTGTAGATTTGTTGCTGTGTTGCTCCAGATGAAGAAGCTGCAAAGTCAAAGAGCATTTGGCTCTTGTTAGAAAAGAAATCGGAGCTCACACCACCTGACCTGAATTTAGTTCTAAAGTAAAAGTAAACATGAAGATAGTGATACCTAAGACAGAAGCTGTTATACACATCGTTTCTGAGCTGCATGTCACTGAAACCGTGCTTGAACATGTCGCATCTGTGCAGGTCAGACACTGCAGGGTTCTGGCTGGAATTAGAAGTAAGTACTGAAGTGAAAAATATCTGTTTTACAGATATTTTGGTGATGCTCTGAGAAAGTTGAAAGGCAAAATATCTGATTTCTGAGTTAAAATTATTAAACACAAAACATTTATAAAATTAAATAATGCACCCTTCTTTTGTAATATTCCTTTCTGCTTTCAGACTTTTAATTTGTCACCTCTTGTTGTGGATGTGATGATCAGAGATATTGTTGAAGTTGTTGCAGCAGCAGTTGTTGGTGCAGCTGTGGTGGTTGTTGTACTTGGATTATTGCACAAACTGCCTGTACAGCAGGCTGGTCCACTGGTGATTGAACCAACACTCTGCATGAACGGCAAACTTCCCAGACCTGAAGCAGCTGTACAGGTGTTTGGTGATGCACAACCCAGAGCAGGAAATGTGTTTGTTCCATCGTTCACTGTTGATGTAAAAAAACAAAAAAAAACAGGATATAATTACATTATTTGTTTTAAATATAATATAGTTGTATTTTCCTAAGATGTAGTATTAATATAAAATTGGGATTAGTCTTAAATTTGTCCAAGTTATCAAATATGAAACTGCTTCTCAGCATACAAGTTGCTGAGAAGCAGTTGGTCTCATCTTCTGAACAGGTCATTGGAGTGGTGCACTGAGATGTTGTAGGGTCACAAACCAGGCATTGAAGGGAGTTAGCGGGCTGAGGACTGGGGGC